>JAUTDX010001430.1:0-89710 GCA_030844895.1 Ambrosia x helenae | reverse complement strand
AAAAACCAGTGTTGTGAAAACTGGACCCGACTTAGTGATCACATATTAGCTAATAGACCGGCCTACATTGAGTTGGCCGGTTTTAAGTGAACATGTTAACGTTGTTGATCCAGTTAAAACATATATAGAACTTGTAATTATTAATTTGATTTAATTGTGTTTGGCAAGAGCAGATGCGTGTAAAGACAAAGATTGCGGCCAAGGAAAGTGTGTACCTGATTTATTACTACCTGACCTAGCGTTTCATTGCGAGTGTAATGTTGGTTGGAAGACCATCATGGTTGGACCTATGTCCTTTGGCAGCTGCATTATCCCCAATTGTTAGTTTCTTATTACCTCATTTACAGATATATGATTTCATTAAATAGAACCTAGACCGACTGGGACCAAATATGTCCAGGTCAGATAGCGGTCCATGGTATGAAAAGTTTTTGGTTTTAGAATGTCTGTTCCAGTCCTAAAACTAGATATGTTAAATGGGTTGTGTTCACGGGACGCATGTTAAAACCCAAACACGTCAGGGATACAAAAATCAAGTCAGGCACATGAATCCAAACACGAAACAAGCTTCGTGGTTTAACACAAAACATGAACCATTTATCCTGAAAATTTATTTTTCTTAATTGTTTTGCCTATTAATACTCTGAATTACAAATAACCAACAATACATTAAATCTTTGTAATATAATTTCGTTTACTCTATGAAACTTGATGTTCATTTTCTTTTGTCTTGTATAAACTACATGATCGGTTTAAGTCATGACCTAATAGTGTCCTCAAGATATATCTAGAACTGTGAATTTCGATTCGATGAGGGAATATGTACTGCAGGCACTGTGGATTTCTCATGCGCGGCGGAAAGTATCCGCCCACGCCTCCATTCCCACCGATTAATTTCACCAGCGTAAGCATACTTTGATCCTTCATCTACTATATTCATCCGACATCAATTATGCTCGTCAAAGACTAACGAAGTTAACTAACTTATCGTATGATCTGGCAGCTTGTAACTTAGTTGGTGCGGAGATGGAGACTGCGTGGCGAATGGGAACCGACCACTATTGTCAATGCCATGACCGTGCTGCCAATTTGTTCCATAACCCAAAATTCGTTTGCATGCAACAATGTAACGGAATGATAAAAAATCTACACATTATACTACATTACTAGTAAACTATCATTTGTCCTAAGGAAAAATGTCACATTTTAAGACCAAAAGTTTTTTTAATGAAACAATATATGTTAGAAATATTTTTTTCACTTTGTTTTTTCCTACGAAATAATTTTGGTTAGAAAATTTGTTGGAAACGATTGTTTCCCTACGAGTTTTCTGACCAAATTGTTGGTTGACAACGTGATAGTGTTGTCAACTTTCCCCAACTATTTTTTTAATGAAACTTCTTGTATTTTGTTAGAAGTCAATATATTCATTATATTTTCTAAAAACAAGTTACATTTGAATAGTGGGTAAGCGGCAACAAGCTGCGCCGCTATCCCAACTATTGATTTGTGGATTCCAACTCTAAACCGATATCCTTTTTTCCAGGTTATCTAGACGGAGATTGTGGTCACCTAGGTCTCTTCCCACCACCACCGCCGCCTAGCAGTGTGGCCCCGCCTGGACCAAGTGGTGGTAAGTGGTTAATTTTACATGATCTTCTTGTTAATGGCGCGATGCATTCTCGCTATCTGAATTCAAATTTTGATTTTGTGTTAGGGAAAAACGGTGCATCATATGCATTCACAAAGCTTCCTCCGGTTGTTGTTGCAATTTTCACAGGAATTTTTCTATTAAGGACCTAATTAGTGATGACTAATGTATGCATGCATGGATGTATATTTATAATGCTTAGATTTAGATTGTAATCAAAGTTAAAGAGACTTCATAAGAATTTAAATGCATGACATTGTTTCTTTAGTACACGTGTGTAATAACTTCATATTGATGAAATGAATTTATATATATTTGAAAGAACTTCATTGCATGGCATTCTTTCTTTTGGCATTGTTTCTTTTGAATACATGTAATAACTTCATATCGATGAAAGTATTTTGATATATTTAAAAGTTAAAAATAAGGAGCTTTCCTGAAGAAACACTGGTTAATCATACTTAAATATGAATATTGAATAATGTAACGAGATATGTATGTTGATTCTGGACTAGACGATTACAAAGGACTTGAAAAATATGATTACAAGTATTTAAACTATAATCTTTCTTTCTAAGTTTAGAGCATCTATTCTAGGTTTTTTCGTACAAAGAATGACTGATCCCTTCTCTCTAATGGGAGAAGGGTAGTGCTAGGAACTGTCCTTCGATTGGTTGCTTGGGAATGACAGCTGTCTCGCACGGGTCTCATACGGTTGTCAACCGTTAGGGAGTACGACGCTGTCACTCTGCTATTGGATAGCTGCCTTTTCGAGTGTCCTTGTTGTCCTTTTGTTCCTACCAAGAGATCGTGGAGCAGGGAATCATTTCCTTTAATTGGCTGGACGTCCCTTTACTTGTCTCCTTATTGGCTGGCACGTCCTAGGTTTGCACACGAGACCTTCTAGAATGTTGGCAACGTAATTATTCCATTCTGACGTGTGATGTGTGCCTGCGCGTGGGGGTATATATCTCTTCATTTCCTGACCATTTCCATTGGTCATGTCTTTCCTTTTCCCCTAGATAATACTTTATTTCTACGCCCTTTCTACTTTGGTTTTGTAATCCTAAGATGGAAAGAACAAGTTTAATGATTTTCAATCTTGTGATGATTAATATTTAGTCTATTAATTTGAGCGACAGGCGATAATGAGCTCTTCAACAGGTTCTCTATTATATTTGTAGCTTAACTCAAAGCTTGAACTTAAACAACTCAACTTGGTTCTCTTGTCTTTGATAGATATATGCTAAACAAGTGATATTTTTCTTACAAAAATTTTATTTGTAATTTTAGTTTTGTGACCCCTGCTAGAGATGAGCATTCGGTTCCGAGTAACGGAAAAACGACATCGGTTTATTTTCGGTCCCAAAACCGAAACAGGTTTTCAATTAAAACCGAACCGTATAAAAACCCATCGATTTGGTTCAAAACCGAGTTAAACGATTCTTGCCGGAATCAGTTGTCAGTTAAATAAAAGACAAATTTAGTAAAACTTAAGTTGTGGAGTCGTAAATATATTAAGGACCTATGATATGTTTTTAGAAGTGTACGATACCAACCCATATATGCAATTATTGATAATTTTGATACTACAAACAATATATGTCATGTATTACTAGTGTCTCATGTTATATTACATTATCTTCCGATACACATAACTTATAAGCCAATCCGAGCACATAAAGGGTTTTGTAATTGTTAATTCCCAGTACAAGCTATTTTGTTTCCCCTTATCAAACTTTATATGTTTTATAGAAGTTATACAATTCAAATGGAACTTGTAACTCAACAAATTTGTTAAATGTTATATAGTTAACATTACTTGAACAATATTCTTTATAAAGATTAAGCATAAACTAGTTCTATTATAGTAATTGGGTTTTTAAATATAAAATATTTAAAGTTTTAAACCTAACTCTAGCGGTTCTTGAATGGACCCGTGGCTCTGAACCGAACCAGGCACCGTTTAAACCAAAATTTAAGAACCAAAACCGGACCATAAATACAAGAATACAATTGGATCTAGCGGTTCGGTTTTGGTTCCCCGGATCTAACGATTCAAAACCGTGAATTGCTTAGTCCTAACACTACCAGTTCTGACCAGCATTAACCGATATCATGCCAAATATTTTGGTACCGATTCGGTACCAAGTTTTACGGATTTTTGGTAACGGTATTTTTGGTAGCAATATCGGTACCGAGCTCATCCCTAGCTACCGCTTACTATCTTGTATGGATAGCTTACCGAAATTTGCAATTTTAAGTTTGATACATTTGTGATAACTACCTTTTTCTTTTAATTTTTAGATATTAATCCTATTGTTTTTACAATTCTTCAAACGTGAGCATGAAGGTTCATACAAAAAAATATGTATATTTGAGGATAAAACGTGAGTATGAAGTTCATAAAAGATAACCAAACCGTTATTTCAGGCGATCATCAACAAACCCTTAATATATAAACTTCCACAAGTACTTCGATCATCAAAAAATCCATACACCATTCACACGCATTCCACATCTAAACCCTAACCCTAATACTTCTAATTTCATTGCTTATTACAACATGAACTTCAAGGAATCAAAGAAGATGGCGAAAAGACGCTTGTTCGGTGAAGATAATAATGCTGATGAAGGGAAGAGAAGCAAGCAAGAAGATTACGATAAGCTTGCACAAAAGATGTATGGCGATGGTGTTGCATGGTTCAGAGGTGCCATGATCGGCAAGGAAGTTATGGTCGTGTTTTTGTTGCGCATTTAAAGAACGAATCGCGATACAGCTTGTATCCACAAACTATGGCTGTGAAGTCAGCAGATGTGTCTACTTCTAGTTCAATTCAGAAGGAGAAAGTGGTTATGGATAATATTAGTCACGGTTGTGCATACATTATCAAGTGTTTTGGAGAAGAAATCACGAATGGAGAGAACGGTCGAATGGTGTACAATTTGTTATTAGAGTATGGTGTTGGTGGAACCTAGCTGATGTAATCAAGAATTGTAATGGTAGAGGATTGCCAGAATTGGATGTGAGGCGACACGCGAGATCTATCTTCGCGGTTGAGTCACATTCATAAAGAGGTATGTTCATTGTGATTTGAAGCCACAAAATGTAATTCTTGTAGCGAACAAAGGGAAAAGTGGCGGTTTTGTTGCTAAAATCACGGATTTTGGATTGGCAAAGAAGATAAAACAAGTTAAGAAGAATGTATTGAATAGTTATGGGCTTGGTTGGAGGGGTACCCTATGTATCTATCACCTGAAGCTGTGGATAATGGTGTACAAGAACAGCCTGCTGATGTTTGGGCGGTCGGGTGTATTGTGTTTGAGATGTTGACAGGAAAACCGCTTTGTTCTCAAATCAGGATCTAGATGTTAATGAGATGATAAGTAGGATTCGCGACGAAAAAGACTTGTTTGCTAGAATTAGTAGTGTGTCTTCAGCAGGGAGGAGTTTTTTGAAGAAATGTTTGTGTAGAAAGGTTATGTGTAGATTAACCGCTAACATGTTGTTAAAGCATCCTTTCTTACAAGGATTGCTGATGATGATGATATCGACGAGGTCGAAGGATCACACGAGGGTTTTGACATAAACACCATCACCTCATCATCATTGTTCTCTGATGATGATGAGTTGTGGTTTTCTTCTTCCGAAGATGAAGATGTGAATGGAGAAAGTATAAATGCTAGATTTCATGAAGTGCAAAGATTTCCAGTAAGATTAACCGTTTCGAAAAGATTGTAGTAAGATTGATGATGGAATTATGTAAGTTAGGGATCATTTTTTATGTGTTCATAGTTTTTGTTTATCATGGTACATACAACACATGGTATCTTAGCAAGATTAGTTTTTGAACTTTGATAAATTCTATTATGTATGTTGAAGGTTCCTCTACATATCGTTTCACATTTTGGCTGGATTGTTTAATTATCCATTTTTGTAAAGTTCAAGTTTTACAGAATCCTTTGCTATCCCATTTCTTTGATTGTTGAATCTTGAAGTAACTTGATGAGAATCTAATAGTGCAAGATTTTATATAGTGCAAATATGATTTTTTTGAATGAGGACTTCAATTTTTTTTATAGGAATAAGTAGGTCACACTTGACTCTTGGCAGGCTTGCCACCTTACATACTGTCAGGCTATGTTATCTTAATTAACCGGGTCTATGTTGGCATCAGTGTAGGGCTTGGCATTCCACCACGGCTGTTCTAATGTACTAGTCGGATAACAGCCGTTGTGCTTCCATAAGAACTATGTTCTCTGAGGTAACACTGGAGGATAAAAAACCGTGTTGGCTCGGACTCGAACTTGTGACCACAAGATGTGTTTATATTATGAAATTTAATTATAAGACAAATTGGTACATCTGTTATTATAAGACTGTTCGGTGTGAAGACATTAAACCCTCCGTCTCCGTCCCAACCCCCACCCCCCATCCATGTCTTCGTCTCTCATGTCTCTATGAAGACATATGACAAGGCCAATCATCCCGTTAATATTATTACTTTTATTTACTTTTAGTATTATTATTATTATATTTAATATTATTAATAATAATTGGGGAGGGTTTGTTTTCATACCCCACTCATGTCTCAAACAAAAGAACATGAATCTTATTCTATGTGACAAGGAGACCTCCCCATTTTGAGTTTCTCCACGTAGCCTAAATATTAATCTCATAGAACTTTATCTATTATTGAGTATTGCGAATTAAAATAGCAAACCTTTTTAAAAAAACACCGAGTAACAAAACACCCCAACAACCGAAGTCCCTAGAAACAGCAAAACAAAAAGTGAAAAACACATAACACACATTGACAACCACTTCACACCAAACAAAGTTTTGACTTCAACTAAACCTTCACTCTCATCAACCCACAGATCTCACAAACACAAAAACACAAAACACAAACCCAAAACATCCAACCAATCAAAACATCTTCAAACACATTCCTCACATCACTTAAAATCATAACCCAAATCCTGTTACCAGGTCAACTCCAAAGTCAACGCAACGCATCACTCCCCTCCAATTCCACCATATTATCTTCCTCCTAATCACCAATCTGCAAACAGGTATTTAATAAACCTTTAAATCCTTGTTCCAAATTCCAATCTGTTCAATGAAGAGTGTTTTATTATTATTATTATTAGGGTTTTTTTATTCTCCTCTACATTAGATTAACAATTGCACAAACTTCAATTGATTTCGATGGCAATAGATTTGGGGTTTTAGATCCAAACCCGAACCCAAAACCATACCAAATATGATCGTATTGATGAGGTTAGAAAACACTGTTCTTCAATCATACCTCAAGACTCAAATAAAAAGCCTTACAAAAGATTATTTAGATTAAAAGATAGATTATCTTTTGTTAATGGTGATTGGTGGCAAGATTTTGGTCAGTCCCCTTTGATGCCATTTGTTCATAATAAAAAACCAAATGGGTCACGTTTAAATGGGTCAAACTCAAATGGGTCGGGTTTAAATGGGTCAAACTCAAATGGGTCAGATTCAGATTCAAGATCACCTTTGAATTTGATCTCATTTTGGGTGACTGATGTGGACCGGGTTCATCGAGGGCGAAGCTCGGTTAGTGTTAATGGGATCTTGCAGCTTGGTATAACGATGTCGGGTGCATTCGGGTTTAAACCGTAAGAGTGACCCGAGTTTTCGGATATATAATGATCATTCGGAACTAACTGTTTCGTTTCAAGGGATTGTGTCGGATAATTCGGATGATAATGATGGGGAAATGGTAATGTGTTTGGTTGGGAATACTATGTTGCCGTATCGTTATAAGGATAAGAGTAACCCGTGGGATTGGGTTAAAGAACCGGGGTTTATGACCCAACCGCCGCTTATTCAAGATGATGAGGTTTTGTTGGTTGTTCGGTATCCGAAAACGTTTAGTTTAACCAAGAGAGGGGTGTATGGTAGTTTGACAAGTTTAAGCGCGAAAACGAGTGAGAAGTACTTTGATGAGGTGCATGTTTCGGCTTCGTTAAGTGGTTCTGCTAGTTATGAGTTTAATGCGCAAAAACTTGTGTCGAAAGCTTGTGATCCATACCCGTATAAAGATACTGTTACGGATACTGGGCTTGGGGTGTATAAAGGAAATGACTTTTGCCTTATTCTTGAACGGTTTACGGGTCAAGATCCATTGACTGTTGTTCCGAATTGGAAAATGTAATGGGAATGGTAGTTTGTGCAGCAGATTAGGCCCGTTTGAATCCGATGATAGTATAAAGAGCGACCAACGGAAGCTTTAAGGGTGTAAGACTTAGTTTTCAAGATGTTCGATGTGAAGAGTCGTCGTTAAAGGGTAAAACCGGAAAGTATACCAAGGTTGCCGGGCTTATTAGAGTCGTTTCACCATATGAGGATCATTACCAAGTGTCTCAACGAACCGGGCTTAACAACATGACCCTTTCGGTTGAAGGGATGTGGGAATCATCCAGTGGGCAACTGTGCATGATTGGTTGTCGTGGAATCGTTGATCAACAATCTAACGGCTGTAATTCGCGGATCTGTTTGTACATTCCGCTCTCGTTTTCGATTAAGCAAAGAAGCATAATTCTTGGTACGATTTCGAGCATTGAAGATGGTGGTTTGAGTAATTCGTCGTACTTTCCTTTATCGTTTGAGAAGTTGATACGACCTTCTGAGCTATACGATCAGTATACCGAATCAAAACCATATTATACGTATTCCAAGATCGACTTAGCCGGAACCGTGCTCGAAAAAAACGAGCCTTTCAGCTTCGGGACTGTGGTTAAAAAGTCGCTTTTAACGTTCCCAAAAGTCGAAGATGCAGACTCGTTTCTAGTGGGCTTGTCTATGTTATCTGAAGATCTCACACTTCACCACCCTGCAGTTCCCAGTTCAGGCTCAAATCGGCTTCCAAGAACCGATTTACAAGTCGAAATCTTATCTATTGCCCGTTATTCGGTCATTACTGGTCTCTGCAAAATGACTCAGTAACAGAAGAAGACACCCCATACCAAAGTAAACAAACATACACCGAGAAGCAGCTTTTGCTGAACGTGTCGGCCCAAATTAGTCTAACAGGCTTGCAATACGGGAACTTTTCGAATCTGTTTGTTGAAGGGTTGTATCACCCGCTTGTCGGAAGTTGTATTTGGTAGGCTGTCGTGACGTACGGGCCTCATGGAATGTGTTATACGATAGTATGGATCTTGAAGACGGGCTGGATTGTTTGATTGAGGTCGTGGTATCGTATCCCCCTACCACGACGCGTTGGCTTGTTAATCCAACGGCTACTATTTCAATCTCGAGTCAAAGGAACGAATTTGACCCGTTGTTTTTTAAACCTGTTAAGCTGCAAACAGTTCCGATTATGTATCGCGCTCAACGTGAAGACATTCTTTCTCGACAAGGTGTCGAGGGATTTTACGGGTTCTTACACTTTCGGCTGCAATCGCGTTTATTATAAGTCAGTTGTTTTATATTAAAGAGAACTCAGATTCGAGCCCATATGTTTCGTTGGTTATGTTAGCGGTCCAAGCGGTCGGGTATGGGATCCCGCTCGTTACAGGAGCCGAAGCGATTTTCAAAAAGTCGAAATCGTACGAAGATTCTTCGGTTCTTGAGAAAAGTCAGATGATTCAGGTTATAGATTACACAGTTAAGATTCTGCTGTTGGTTTCATTCTCATTAACTGTAAGACTTTACCAAAAAGTTTGGAGGGCCCGGGTTCGGTTACTCACACGGGCCCCACACGAACCGAATCGTGTACCTTCTGACCGAAGGGTTATTTTCGTGACTGTGGTGTCCATGTGCTCGGGTTTGTATGTGTGCTCGTGGTCCACAAGGTGCAACCATGGCTAGTCGAGTTAGAGGAGTACGCGGGTCTGGTTCAGGATTTCTTTTTACTCCCACAGGTTATCGGTAACTTAGTTTGGCAAATCGGTTGCATACCGTTAAGAAAATCGTATTTTATCGGGTTAACGGTTATTCAACTGCTTCCTCACATGTACGATTACATACGATCACCTATCCCGAATCCTTATTTTTCCGAAGAGTACGAGTTTGTGGACCCGCGTCTTGATTTCTACTCGAAAAGTTGGGGACATTTTGATACCTGTAATGGCGATTTTACTTGCGGTTTTTGTACATGTTCAACAGAAATTTGGTTATGAGAGGCTTGCCCAGGTTCTTGATTTCGGGAAGTTTAGGGTTTTGCCACGTCGTTCGGTGGCATATGAGCGGCTGCCGCCTGCGGTGGCCGAGGCTGAGATGACTTCTGGTGTCAATGGAGATGGTACAATGAGGAAGGAGGTTGATATAGAATGAATGAATGTAATGAATTGTAGATGTTGTGACACATTTTAAACCTTGTATACTTTTGTGGCTGCTACATGATGACTAAAGTTTGTTGCTTGATTTGGAAGGTTATTAGATTTGTGAAAACCGAATTCGCGGGGAGGGGGGGGGGGTAGGTTCTCATGGTTTGGCGATTTAATGGTTCGCTACTTCGCTAGGATTTAAAACGTGAATTGACCCGTGTAAACATGCTATGTTGGGGCTACATAATGAGTGAGCCAAGTTTGGAGCCAGCTTTAGCCCAGGCTCAAAGTTAAACGACTCAACTCGGCTCGGTACATCTATCTTCTTAACAAGTTGAAATTTTAAGCTCGAGCTCGGTGATATAAAACTACTATATTGACATCAAATTGTAACACATAACTTTTAGACACTTTTAAGTTGCATATTATCAGACTGCCAAAGTAAGTTTAAATGAACAATTTGTCACAAAAACATCATTATATTATTAACCTGATTTTAATGTACATTACTACGTTTGATTATTTTCCATGTCAATTAAGGTAACTTTTCAGGATCTGTTAATCCATTTCTTTTCTTCCTGGTGGATTGCTACACACAAAAAAAAATAAATAAATAAATACAAATGTTAGTATTATAACAGTAAAGATGAACAAAACCTATGAAAATTAAACGAACATTTTATAATCTTTCTAACGAGTATCATAGTGTCATACAGAAAACAAAAAAAACGACTTTTTTGTGGGGTTTTGTTCATACAGGAAAAAACACACAACGTGTTCAGGCAATTTCATTAATCGTGCCTAGGCAAGTCACTAATCATATTCAAACTAGGTCGTAATACGTTAAGACCATAAGGATGGTGGGGGAAAGGAGGGGGATGAAGCGCCATGTGGCACTTTTGGGTCCCACATGAAGGGGTGAAAATTGTGGGGAAGTGGAGGGGGGGATGAAGCGTCATGTGGCACTTTTAGGTCCCAGATGAAGGGGTGAAAATTGTGGGGAAGTGGAAGGGGGGGGGGGGGGGGGGGGGGGGGGGGGGGGGGGGGGGGGGGGGGGGGGGGGGTGGGGGGGAAAGGGGGTGAAGAGAATAATATTATGTTAAAATAAAAAAATTGGCCAATCATAGGCTGCCACCTGGCCTTCCTCCTCCCTCCACGCTGGTGCTCCCCCCCCGCCCCCCCATATTTCCGCCCCCTCTAGGGGCGGTGTTCCCCCCTTCCCGCCCCACTCCGGGTGGCCTAAAACCACTTATTTAAAAAAAGTCACACACGCAAGCCACCACCTCAATCACTCCCTACAAGGGTTGTTGACTTGTTGCTAGCTCTGCTCCTCATTCAAACATACATCTTCATTTTAATATACATTTTCATTCTTATTCACATGATTAAAATTGTTGTTTTATTATACTAGTGGGTTGACCCGCGCGTTGCGGCGGGTTTAAGAAAAAGCCTGTAATACATAAAAAAAACGCATAGAGGTTGTAGATAGCATCAATAAACCACATCATATGCAATGTCTTTACTCACCTATCAAACATTACCACTTGAATTGTTTTTCCACCTTTTTTAACGTGTGCAATTGAAAGATATTATGGTGTAAGTAAACATGGTCGAGCTCAGGCATTGTTACAGAGAGCAAAGAACATCACCAAAATCAACGTAATCAGAGCATTACTCATATTGATTCGTTAAAAGTAAACTACTTGGCACAACTTTTACCCTATTTGACCAAGTTGGAAAGATAACATACTCAGATCAACGCATTAATTCAGAAACACTTTTAAGTGTGTTTTACTCTATTTGACACGTTTAAAGGATAAAACATTACCCGTATCGATCCTCTAGATGAATATTACCCAAATTGACCCTTTATAAATGAAAGAAACATTAACTAAATAAACCAATTTATAAGTGAATGGAACATTACCCAAATCAATCCATTAGAAAAACATATTAAGCCACTTTAATCAACATTGCCTGACTTCAAAAATAAAATAAAAATGTATATTGGACACTCTTATTAGACTCGGAACTATTATAAATATGGATATTATATGGTTAAATTCATGTTGCCTAATAACATAAGCTTTCACCAAACAAAAAAAGGACCAGGTTGACTTTTAAAAGTCAAAACTTACCACAACATCATGTTGCTCAATGATACATAGTAGTTACGGGTTAACATAGTAAATACTTAGTATATGGTTAATGCATCACATGGTACAAGAGTAATGAATTGCTTTCAATGTTCATGGTACAAGCATCTTAATGCATTGACAAGGGCATAAAAGGAAGAAAAGTGGTAAAGTTTAGAGAATTACACTTGTGACTTTTAAGTTGCCACCTTAACTTTGACATTTTGGACCTTTTTACCCATTACTCCCTCTTTATAATGTAACTAGTAGGGAACCCGCGCGTTGCTGCGGGGACGAAATTTGCAACGTGATACTCGTTTTCGTTAGTTTATACCATAATGGTCTCTTCTTCAATCTAGCTTGTTTATATAAACAAGACACCACAAAAGGCTAACACTATCATCAGCATCATCAAACTTAAATGTTGTGTTGCTTACTTCTCACTGCAATAAACTAACTATAAAACAATTCTTTTAAAATGACCTTCAATATGTTAACATGAAGTTGAGATATGGTTACTCGTAATAGCATATTTAAGAAATTTCGAAACACTTTATCACGCGTAGCCTCTTAACCGAAGTATGAAACATGCTGCAAAGCACAAGTTAAATACAATTTTCTTAGATGGAATATGAAATAAACAACAATTGGAGTAGTGACCATATGCAATAATGGACATGTTGCTCAACTTTTAATGGGCCCATTTAAACGAAACCTTGGCACTCATAAAAATGGGACATATTGCTCAGCTTTTATGTGGAAATTTGAATAAAAAAATCCAAAAAATAGACGGTGAAATTTACATTGGATCTTGATAATGAGGGTTTTTGAATCATGATCAAACCAGAGCAAAATTATATAGGAACCAACACACATACACACACATGACATGAAAAAGGTTAGAAAAAACAAGTGAAGGGCAGAATTCAACCCATGCGATAATTTATCCACTAAAACAAAAGGAATCTTACTTTTCCATACAAGTTATTTAGTCTTTGAAATTGTCTTGCTTAATAAATACAAATCATTAACTACAATTCATTACATGCACATTAACTTCATTAATTCAGTCGAGACCGATACGATTCATACAAAATCAAGAAATCTTTCAGTTTCTTCTATTTTCTCTTTTGTCGATCTCTGATACGGCTCCCGGCGAAAGCAGCAGAAAACTGGCAAGTAGACCACAGGATGGTAACTTCGTATCATGCAGCAAAGGTGACGAGACTTATTAGGGTTCAAGGGGATAACCGAATTTGGTTCAAATGATGGTGGCTGGTCTTGGAGGAGGTGGTGGTGTTTCTTGATCGTTGATTTCGTTTGAGGGTAATATTGATTTTACATTTCTATGTGCTTTCCTTCTAAATTTCTATGTGTCTTCCATTAAAGGTTTGCTACTGTATCTGCAACTCTATCGTTTCATGTTTGCTTTTCAAAGTTGTTTTGCCTGGTTATTTATTTCTCTATTATGACTCGTTATTGTTGTGTTTGGATATTTATTTGGAATTTTTGATTATGAATCACCTCAATATATGACAAAATCAATAAAGTTAGTCACACAAAACCAATTAGAGCACCAAAGAATAATTGAATTGATTGTTCACCTTGGCGCCAAAACGGGGGTTAGTGACGTTCCAGACATAATCGGTGGTGGCCACGATATAACCTGTGAGGTAGATGCTTGTCTAACTGCAAAAAAAAAAAAAAAAAAAAAAACATGTTTACACATCAGATCTAAATCTTAGTGTATGTTACCTAACAACCCATAGAATTGCACCGATTCGCATTACACATGTCTAAAAACCCACAAATACAAAATAATATTAAAACCAAAACCGACAACTTGGGCTCCATAATTCGACAAAGCAACATCGATATTCCCTCACAAAGTCACAATCAAGGCAAACAAAACAAATCAAATCATAAATGCATATATGCATATAAATAACTTACATAGAGATCAGGGATGTAATCCGTTAAGTGGGGCACATCTTCAAACATAAATTTCTTTCCCATGTTTCAACTTGCATATGACAACTGAGAAAGAGAGTGGCCTTTCAAAAAAAATCTGAGAAAGAGAGTGATGGGGCCTCATATTTAAATAACACCCACTATACCTAATGATGAAAAGGACTTATGGCAATTTTAAAAAAAAAGTTTATGGCATTTAATTGAAAGCGGCCCTTTGTTTGGTTTTGCAGTTTAGTATTGAAATCGCTCAATTTATGGCATTTAATTAGAGGTGTTAAAGTTACAATTAAAGGTGGTAAAGTTCTTAAAGTTAAGTTGATTGAAAGGAGTTATTTTCCAATGAATGCTTTGTTATTGTAGAAGACTTGCATTAGTTATTTGTACACTTGCCATCAAATGAGGTAATGTAGGGGCATGATGGGAAGAAATGGGTAAAAAATTGGGGATTATGCTTATGACTTTTTATATACCATCTTAAAATGAATGTTAAATTACAATCCTAGCCATCTCTCCTACTTAATAAGGTACTATAGATTATAGTACATTAATTTATATGTTATGTCATAAGACATATATTATCATTCCATATTAAATTTATCTATTCCGGAAAGCTTCCGGATATAATCTAGTTTATTATAATAAGGAAAAACAATAAAAAGATAAGGATTATTATATTATTAGTAGATTAGATATTATATATTAATAATATTATTTGAAATTGTAGGAGAGGATGTCACATGACATTAAGTGGAATCGTTTATTATAATATAGAAGACTAGATTTATATCCCGGGAGCGTCCTGGGGTTGAGAAATCTAATATGAAATATCAATTTTAACAATGTATCTTTAATATTTACGCCTAACCTTAAAATGTATAACTCTAATATTAAAATTTAACCTAAAACAATGTACAACTCCAATGCTAACACCTGTTGTAAATAGAATTCATATTTATTGGTTTGAACATAATTAATGACTTGCCTATACATTATTAATGAATAACCTTAATATTTTGTGTTTTGTTTTTCCTGTATGAACAAAACTTCACAAAAAATAATCGTTTTTTTTCCTCCGTTTTTATATAGCACTATGGTACTCGTTGGAAAGATAATAAAACGCTCGTTAATTTGGTGTAATTTTTTTCTTTAAAAAATCTCGTATATAAAAGATATTAACGTTTAAAAATTATAGGAGGAAACATGAAAAAAATTCTAATTTTGTTTTTAAATTCTTTTTTTCCTAAAATATCTCAGTGCCACATGACATTTTTTTTTCTTTTTATTAATATATAAAAATGAAGTAATTCAAAAATAATAATGTCTTCACCTCATTATGCCACGTGGCACATTCAAGGGAGTGTTGAGGCCACCATTGAACGCCACATTACCGACTATCAATTTTTTTATATATATTAATAATAAATAATAGATAATAGATTGTTAGAGTAAAAATCAAATACAAAGTTTTTTTTGGTAAGAACTGTGATAATTAAAGGGGGTAAAATTTTTTTATTTTTTAGAATATTTTTTCTAACGTGCTTAAACATACTTTCTAGGTGAATAATACAAGAAAAAAAATTAAAAAAATTTCTTTTTAGTGTAATTACGTCATTAAAGTAGATACATTAGTTTACACTAGAGTAATTATGTAATTACTCTACACGTAATTACTCTACACCAATTTTTTTTTTGTTTTTTTATAGTTTTCAATACTATAATACGTGTTTAACATTATGAGAAAAAATTTGAAAAAGAAAAATAAAAAAAATACCCTCCTTTGAGTCTCACATTTCTTACCAAAAAAACACTTTGTACTCTAGATTGTTATATGAAACTCTAGATCAGGCAATGTGGCGATAGCTGATAGAGGCTTATGTTTCTTAAAAAGGATGTTTTAGGTTTAAATATAGACAATAATAAATAAATAAAAATAACTCCACATTGTATTTAGTGTAAATATATAAGGAGGTAATATTAGCCATTTAAAAAAATTAAATAAATAAAAATAGCTAAAGGTATTATAGCCCAGCGTTATCTTGGTGGTGGGATAAGATTTAGGGACTATATGGTCTTGGGTTCGAATCTCAAAATGGGGGTTTTCTCATAACTATGAGTTTTCTTCTAAATTGGTGACTTTGTAGTGGAATATGATCACGTGGTAATTATGGTAACAGGATAACTAAATGAGGGTGTTTTCTATGCGAATTAAAATGTTGTACGCCTCTAGATCTGTGCATAAAGCAGTTGTACGAAATGGGTTTGGGAGATTCAGTTTTCAATTCAAAGTTCTTCTAGTGAACCTTGATTTTATGGCTACGATTTTCTTGGCTCATCTTCAACCGATATAATATAATACAGGCCGAATCTAGACCATTTAATTGGTCAAAGTAAAGACTAATGGCTTACGTGAGTCTTCGTCTTAACTAGGTTAGTGGTGAAATGGTTGAGGGAAAAACTTGGTGTTTTTTTGTGACCCAGATTCGATTCCCACTCTCCTTATTATTTTCTGCGGCATCCAAGTGAATAGCGAATACGTGTGGCGCCGGTTTGACTTTGATGGGAGGCGAGATTTTCCCGATTATATCATTGTCGCGTCTGCGGGCGGGTAGAGGTCGGGTTTCCACGAATCTGGGAGAGCAAGGGCTGGCGACGGTCGAGTAGTCGACTTTGACCACAACGCCCGGTGTCACGATGGTTGACATGTCATTCTTTGCCGTTAAAAAAACTATGTTAATTAATGAACAAAAAGAATATTAGTACACACACGATAGCCTCATATGGTAAATAGTATATGCCTGCTTTTTTTCGGGTTATTGGATTTTATTACTCCCAACTATATGGTATTGGTCGCTGCCACTCCAACTATCACTTTGACTCCCGCCACTACCAACTTAACACCTTATTTGACGTGGAACTGACATGGCAAGTACCTCCGGAGTGACACAACAAAGAAAGTGTTAAGTTATGAGTGACAGGAGTCAAAGTGATAGTTGGGAACAGCAGCGGCTAATACCATATAGTTGGGAGTAACAAAATCCAATAATCCTTTTCTTATATGTTATTTACGTGTGTTTGATAGTTAGGTAATACTAATTGTTAATTAACTAAAGATTTTGAAAAAACGACACCAATAAAAAGAAATCATCATAGATTCGTGGTTGGTACACCACATAAATTATTTTTCAGATTAAACGGTGTATAACATCTATACTTATAATAAACCAAAGCATTTTTGATGACATGTCACTCAATGGTGCATTCTACCCCTTGAGTGAGCCATGTGGCATCCAATGTGGCAATGGTATATAAGTTATAAAATTTTTTTTCTCCAAACACAAAAAACAATCGTTAACCCTAATTCCTCTTCATATCACCTACCTAAGTCTTTCATCCTTTGTGATAATCTTTTCCCTAAAGGTACGATTTCTTCATCAGAACCATGAATTCTTCATCAGTTTTATTAGCTTCTTCTCCCAAAAAACGGTTTGTTCATCACGATTATGTTGATATGATTGTTGTTAAATGTTGAAGATCTGTTTTGTACCTAAATCAAGTTTTCGACCTAATTTTTTCATGTTTAATTCTGTCCCTAAATCGAAGATTGTTTACACTTCACAAATTAACGTCTGTTTCTTTCAATTTCACAAATGTTTAATTTTGTACGTAAATCAATTTATTTTTTCGACCTAATTTTTTCATGTTTAATTCTGTCCCTAAATCGATTGATGTTTACACAAATTATAATTATAGAAGTTGCAGATCTGTATCGTGCCATATGTTTGTTTGATTATTGATATGTTTGTTTGATTTTGTTGCTATGGTTGAGATCTGATTCTTGATTTTTGTTATATTGTGCTATTAGAAGTTGCAGATCTGTATCGTGCCATATGTTTGTTTGATTATTGATATGTTTGTTTGATTTTGTTGCTATGGTTGAGATCTGATTCTTGATTTTTGTTATATTGTGCTATTGATCATCTGTTACTTTCTTTTTAATTAAGTAGATTGATGTGCTATTGTCAAGATCTTTATGTTTCTTTTTGTTATATTTTTGATGACATGTTTGTTTTGTTACTAATTTTAAAATCAATGTTCCAGGATTTTTACAATGGTTCGTTGTTTTTTCAAGGCTATTATTTTTAATCATGAAAACTTTCAGGTATTAGATTTGTTATTATTAATCAAAAATTATGTCATAACACAACTTCAGAATAAGTATATTGTGTAATCATAATGTAAAATATTATGCAGCATCTTCCTTCGTGTTATTATAAGTTACATAAAGAAGAAAACTTTCCTATTGGAAATGTTAGATTAAGAAATGATGACGGTGTTACTTGGGCTGCTGAAATAATAGAGAATGTTGAAGACAAAAAAGCGTTTATCATTACTAATGGATGGAATAAAATTGTTCAAGATCTTAAAGTTGAAGAAGATGATTTCATAATATTTGAGCTTCTTGAAGATCATGTTTTCAAAATGACCCACCTGCACTTGAACCAAATAACAAAGAAGTTCCACTTTTGGTTTTTAATTCCTTCTATTAAAAAACTGGTAAGTATAATGATTTATGATAAATTTTGAGTAGTAGTGTTTAATAAATTATGTTTAATAACGTTTATAAGTAATTATATTTGTTTTGTACTTTGCAGAAATTGCCACATGCATATATAAATCACCACTTTGGTGCAACTGTGGATAGAATTCCGATTATGATAAAGTATGGAAAGCAATTTCAATGGCAAGTTATGCTTGAGAAGAAGGGAAAAGGTTATTATTTCTCTGATGGATGGTATCAAGTATTTGTTGACCTAAATTTACGTTTGGGAGACTTCATAACCTTTGAAAAAGATAGTGAAAACTCATTTAACCTAGACAAGTTCATTCATGATGGATTACAAGTGCTGCCTAAAATAGATGATGTTGCTACTCAAATTTTACGAAAAGATCCAGAAGTTATGAAGATTATTACTGATCATTTTGTAAGTAATCGTTGCTTATCAAATTAATTTATAATATAGTTGTTAAAGTTTTGTGTTAAAGTATTTTTTATATATAGATTATATGTAATTTTAATGGATTTTATATATTGATGACATGTCACTCAATGGTGCATTCTACCCCTTGAGTGAGCCATGTGGCATCCAATGTGGCAATGGTATATAAGTTATAAAATTTTTTTTCTCCAAACACAAAAAACAATCGTTAACCCTAATTCCTCTTCATATCACCTACCTAAGTCTTTCATCCTTTGTGATAATCTTTTCCCTAAAGGTACGATTTCTTCATCAGAACCATGAATTCTTCATCAGTTTTATTAGCTTCTTCTCCCAAAAAACGGTTTGTTCATCACGATTATGTTGATATGATTGTTGTTAAATGTTGAAGATCTGTTTTGTACCTAAATCAAGTTTTCGACCTAATTTTTTCATGTTTAATTCTGTCCCTAAATCGAAGATTGTTTACACTTCACAAATTAACGTCTGTTTCTTTCAATTTCACAAATGTTTAATTTTGTACGTAAATCAATTTATTTTTTCGACCTAATTTTTTCATGTTTAATTCTGTCCCTAAATCGATTGATGTTTACACAAATTATAATTATAGAAGTTGCAGATCTGTATCGTGCCATATGTTTGTTTGATTATTGATATGTTTGTTTGATTTTGTTGCTATGGTTGAGATCTGATTCTTGATTTTTGTTATATTGTGCTATTAGAAGTTGCAGATCTGTATCGTGCCATATGTTTGTTTGATTATTGATATGTTTGTTTGATTTTGTTGCTATGGTTGAGATCTGATTCTTGATTTTTGTTATATTGTGCTATTGATCATCTGTTACTTTCTTTTTAATTAAGTAGATTGATTTGCTATTGTCAAGATCTTTATGTTTCTTTTTGTTATATTTTTGATGACATGTTTGTTTTGTTACTAATTTTAAAATCAATGTTCCAGGATTTTTACAATGGTTCGTTGTTTTTTCAAGGCTATTATTTTTAATCATGAAAACTTTCAGGTATTAGATTTGTTATTATTAATCAAAAATTATGTCATAACACAACTTCAGAATAAGTATATTGTGTAATCATAATGTAAAATATTATGCAGCATCTTCCTTCGTGTTATTATAAGTTACATAAAGAAGAAAACTTTCCTATTGGAAATGTTAGATTAAGAAATGATGACGGTGTTACTTGGGCTGCTGAAATAATAGAGAATGTTGAAGACAAAAAAGCGTTTATCATTACTAATGGATGGAATAAAATTGTTCAAGATCTTAAAGTTGAAGAAGATGATTTCATAATATTTGAGCTTCTTGAAGATCATGTTTTCAAAATGACCCACCTGCACTTGAACCAAATAACAAAGAAGTTCCACTTTTGGTTTTTAATTCCTTCTATTAAAAAACTGGTAAGTATAATGATTTATGATAAATTTTGAGTAGTAGTGTTTAATAAATTATGTTTAATAACGTTTATAAGTAATTATATTTGTTTTGTACTTTGCAGAAATTGCCACATGCATATATAAATCACCACTTTGGTGCAACTGTGGATAGAATTCCGATTATGATAAAGTATGGAAAGCAATTTCAATGGCAAGTTATGCTTGAGAAGAAGGGAAAAGGTTATTATTTCTCTGATGGATGGTATCAAGTATTTGTTGACCTAAATTTACGTTTGGGAGACTTCATAACCTTTGAAAAAGATAGTGAAAACTCATTTAACCTAGACAAGTTCATTCATGATGGATTACAAGTGCTGCCTAAAATAGATGATGTTGCTACTCAAATTTTACGAAAAGATCCAGAAGTTATGAAGATTATTACTGATCATTTTGTAAGTAATCGTTGCTTATCAAATTAATTTATAATATAGTTGTTAAAGTTTTGTGTTAAAGTATTTTTTATATATAGATTATATGTAATTTTAATGGATTTTATTATTTGTCAGCGTTTCCCTGTAAAGTTTGCAAAAGAAGCTGAATTTAACGGTGTAAATCAATTGATGATTCGATTTGAAAATGGAGACGCTTTGCAAAAGGAATTGAGAGTTGAAAAATCAAGGAATGATAAGAGGTATGCTATTAGTGAATGGAAGAAATGTATGAAAATACTTGGGTTGAAGAGTGGAAGCACTTATCGTATGAAGTATTTGATTAAAGAAGGTATGTTGGTCTTTTCAAATCCATAGTTTAGAAGATTGAAGTATATTCGATAAAGAAGGGTAAATGAATGATGTATTGGTAAAGAAGGGGAAGTGACCAATGTGTTGATAATTTTGTTGAACTAAGAATTGGTACGTTTTATCGTTTTCTATGTTTGTGAAATATGGCGCAATAATTGTTTGAATTTGACATTGCTAGAACATATGCTATTAGTGTTTTTAATAGCGAATGATAAATAGATTTTGCTTTTTGTCATTAGGATTCTTATGCTTTTATGTAATGACTTCGATGTGGATGTTGCTATGAAATTGTTGACTAATTGTGTAACAATGTGAAATGTGTTGCAATATGAAGAATATGGAAGTTTATTGTTGACACCTTTAAATAGTATAATTTTTTTTAGTTATATTGGGTCATTAAATTATTCAACCTTTAAAATAATGACACATACTACACAGTTGATAATATTTGGTTAAATTATATTTGGGCTTAATTCATAACTAATTTATGGGTTGATATACTTGGTTCAATTGTTAATTGGGCTTATATACCCAAAAGTCCAAAAGACACGTTTACATTTATCATTTTATAAAGAATATGTTATTGCATCATCTTGGTGTTAACTAATGTATAAAAAAAAAATAGTTTGATATTATCGTAAATATTATTATATATGTTTTAAGTTATTTTTAAATTAAGTATTCTAGAATGTTCTTTTAAACAAACGATAAATAACTTTGTTACAATTTTTGATACACTAAATTTGTAATTAGATTTGATATTTTTAAATTAAGTGTTCTAGAATGTTATGTTTAAAGAAAAGATAAATAAGTTAGTTACAATATTTGATAGACTAAAATTCTGATTAGATTTTATAATTTTAAATAAAAATTCTAGAATGTTATGTTTAAAGAAAAGATAAATGACTTTTTACAATAAAAATTGTGAATATATTTCAGATTTATAACAAAAATCGTGTAGAAATTTAAATTGTGAATATAGTTCATATTTTTAACAAAAATCGTATAGAATTTTAAATTTGAATAAAAGATAAAGTTACTTTTAAAAAAAAAAAACTGTTTTATTCAAATTATTTTCAGCTTTTAAGATGTAGTTATAAATTATCGTAAATATACAAATAGGTATTTAATTTAAAAGATATATATGTTTTAATTTAGGAATATATACTTTGAACTTATTTTAAGAGATTGATATGCAAATTTTAAAATAAATTATGATCTATTGTTTATCTCCTAAACCTATTATAAATAGATGCTTATTGTAAACTTCATAAACCACAAAATCTGAAAATCAAGTCTCATAAGTCGACAGCAGCAACATCAGGTATGAATTGGAATTTCGTAAAGTTATATTTTTTTTACAACTTACTTTCTGATCATTAAGGTAGTTGTTCACGAATTATATACTATTATTTCTTAATACATGTTTAAAACAACTGTTAGAACAATGGCACCCAAGAACATCACTTTGCTGAAAGATCTGAAGCAGTACAAAAGGAATACAAACCTTAGGCTTAAGGTTTCAAGTTTATGGAGGAAATTAATGAATGGCACTGAAGACCAAACATTCAGAGTTGATATGATTATGATGGACGAGATGGTAATTCATATGAATGGGATTATTATTTTAAAATTTACTACTGATTTTTTCATCCTATACAAAGGTTACTAATCATGTTTTTTTATGTTACAGGGAAAGTTTATTTACTGTCAGTGTTTTCATAAGAATTTAAGTGACTTTGAAAACATGTTACTTCTTGATGAAACTCTTTTGATTAGCAACCCCTCTGTTTCAAGACTTCCAAACCCAAAAATAGTTGAACATGATCACAAAATTTCATTAACTAATAGAACAACTGTTGAACCATGCACAAATTGGGAAGGACCAAAGTATTGTTTCAAGTTTGCTAACTTCAAGTCAGTTAAGCAAAACAAATACAAAGAAAAGGCAGTTATAGGTAATTGTTTGACAATATTTACTATGTTCCCCAATTTAATAGACGAAAAAAATTTGTATGTTAACATTACTTTTTCGACAGATTTCATTGGATATGTCCAACTTTGCAACGATTTGGATCCTGTTACCAAGAGAAACGGAATTGATACTCCAAAAATTAACTTCAAACTTCGTGATCTTGAGTTAGTATTGTACATTATTTATATTATAAAAAATTTGTCTTAAAGATTACTATCTTACACATTTGTCTTTTTTTGAACAGTGGGGTTGAGATAAACGCAAGCTTATGGGAACAGCATGCTGTTGCAATGTCAACATTCATGAATGACAAAAATAGGGATCCCCATGTTTTTATTATTGTCCAATTTGGTACAATAAATAATTACCAAGGTATAAAGTGTCCTTTTAATATAATATGTATTACATAACATAATTGCAACTTTAATTAAACATGTCATTCTCATAGGTGAAATCAGCCTCACAAACAACTTTGAAGGAACAAGAGTTTTCATCAACGCAGATGTTGAAGAGCTGTTATCTTTCAGAAATCAGTACAACCATCATTCGGATTATAAATTTTATTATATACATGCTAATGTTTGTTATTTAATAATTGTTATACTTAATTTTTTATGTGAAGGTATCTTGAGAAACTAAAGGATAATGAATCTTCTGATTCATCAAATGCAACTTCTGGTACAATCATGATGTCAAGGGTCGAAGAAGAATTCCTCCATAAGTGTGACTTCACTCTATCTGCAGCCATTTGCTCAATGTTAATGGTAACTAATAACATTTATTTCAAATACGCATATAGTAATATATTATCCATTATACAATGTAACATTTGTTTAAATTAACAGCCAAAGAAAGTTATTTTGGTGGGGACAATCACTGAAATATCAAACGAACTTCAATGGTACTACAGAGGATGTAACTATTGTAAAAGCAAGGTTGAGAAAAAAAATCAATCTTACGAAAGAGCATATGGAGAAGAAGCAATAAGGGAAGTTTGGGAATGCACAGGCAAATCATGCCCTGGTTTGGAGGTTCATGAAGTGATTAGGTATTTATATTATATACACTTGATTATATGTTGAGTAAGTTGTTTACTTTTGTTGGTATAATTATTATCTTTCCGATTACAGTTTAATTCCGCAACTGTTTGATAACAAACAAATACAATAAATAAACCAAGGTTTAACTTTCATTATAGGTTCAGGATTTTGCTTAAGGTGAAAGATTGTTCGTCAACAACGACCTTAACTATGTTTGACACTGAAGCAAAAAAGATATTTGGCAAAACTGCTCAACAATATGTTGAAGAACAAGAAGAGGTAAAAGTTTTCATTATAGTGATAAACTACAAATATAATATATATATTATTTTGAAAGTAAGTTTTGTATTAAATTTTTATGCTTTTGTAGGCTATCAACAATGGTGAAGAACCACCAGAATATCCTAAAGACTTTGAAAAGTTAATTGGTCAAAAGTATGCCTTTGTCATAAAAGTCAGTAGCTACAACATTGCCCATCAAATTGAACAGTATTCAATCACAATGTTCACACAAGACAAGGATATAATGTCTGCACTTTATAAAAAGTTTGACATTGAAAAGGTTTGAAAAATATATTTTCTAATAAAAGTTTTGCATATAATTACATGAAACAATCTAACTTTGATATACAAATTTGGCAGCTTGAAGAAATTTACAGTAATGAAGAAATTCCTTTTTCAGATGCAGAATCTACTAATGACAAAGAATTAAAGGTAATACAACATTAATTTAGCTTACTTATTTATCTACATAAATTTTATCTACTAATGGGTCAAATATGATGTATCAGGATGATGAATCCGATGATGAGCTTTGTGAGATAGATGGCCCAATATCAAGCCCACTAAGGAAAAGGCAAAAGATGGATGTTGAAGATGGTCAAGTTGCGAAGGATAAAATCAAGCTTCTAATTCCAAAGATTGAGAAAGATTAATTACTTTTAATTTCCATTATCAAACTTTAGTTTATTGTTTTCATTATGGTTATTTGAACTTTGATAAGTACTTATGCATTTGAATGGTTTTTTCAATTTCAGTAATTTAATTTTTTATGTCTTAATTTTGTTTTGCATTTGAATGGTTTTTTGTATTTCAATTTCAGTAATTTACTTTCTTTATGTGTTAATTTGTTTTTACGGTTAACATTAGGAAATATTGTAATTAAAGTAAACATGTTATCCTCACCTACCCACTTACCAATATTTCTCACCTCATAAATATTATAAACAACTTTACCAATATTTCTTTACTATATTATAAACAAATATGAAGCCTTGGGATTATCAATAACTTTACTATATCAAAACAACTTTACCAATATTTCTCACCTCATAAAATATCAATTACAAGATCAATAAACCTCAAACACTCTCATCTTATTCCTTCTTCAAATCCAGATCGTTATGTAAGATTCTTTTAATTTTACTTCTATTTTTTCATTCTATTTTAGTGTTTGTTTTCCTCTCTTTTTATTGTTTAATCTGTTTATGTTGAATATGAAATCGATGTAATGCATTCATTCCTTTCTACTTCAATAGTAATATGTTATGATATTGTTGTAAACTTATTCTTTATGATGTTAATAATTTAGGTGTTATTATCATTTAAGGATTATTATGATGAAAGTGTTTAGAAGTACTTTAAACACAATACTTGGGATTACATAAGTAATCAGAAATAAATAATTAATTGTAATTGTATATAACTCTCTGATTCGTGTTTCTTTGGTTTTATCTAACTTTATATTTTCATTGATTTCAGCGACCTATTCAATCGTTTCCTTATTACTGTATGAACTTACATGATCTATGATGCATTTGAACTCTCTGATTCGTGTTTCTTTGCATTTATCTAACTTTATATTTTCATTGATTTCAGCAACCTATTCAATCGTTACCTTACCATTAAAATGGTATATAACTTTTCATTCCTGTTGTTAACATTATATGTCATACATTTACATTATGATTTTTTAATTCTTTAGGTGAAACCACAAATTTCTGGTGAAGTGATTGAAATTTCAAGTGATTCATCCGAAGATAGTATTTCTGACTTTGATCATGAAATAGTGACGAATTCTGAGAGCAGTGACACGTACACAGGAAGCGACGGTAAATTTGAAAGTGTTCCAGAAACTCATTCTATTATTAGCAAAGTGACACACAAATTTGTAAGCATTTTTCATGATTATAATGTGTTAAATTTCATTAAAACTGACAATCTTTTCTCATTAATACAGTCAATGCTAATGTCGTTTATTGTTCGCAGCGATTTCCAATACCATTTGGAAGAGATTGTAACTTTGAAAACCTTATGAATGTCTGTGTACAATTTGAAAATAGCAACTTTATGCTTAACAAATTACGTGTTGAAGGAAGCGGTAGTAGCAGAAGGTATGCTTTGACAAAATGGAAGTCAACAATGAAAAAGCTTGGTTTGAAGAACGGTCGCCGATATAAGATTACGTATATCGAAATGGAAGCAACGTTGGTTTTCTCACGTCCTTAGTAAAAACTAAATATATCAAGTATTTTGTGTCATCATATGCAGTTGAAGATGCTGTAGTGCTACTACTAATTATATATAACTTAATGTTTGTAAAACTTTAGTGGTCCCAAATTTTGGTTTTTCTTAGAAAGGGACAATATTGTAGTACAATGATACTTGGTTGATGACAAATTGTGGTTCCTGCTTTTCCAATTAAGAAAGGAACACTATTTATGATGTATGCTTTATTAAGTTTGTAAAGAATTGCTTACAACAATTCGTTGACATAGTGGTCCCAAATTTGGGTTGTTTCCTATAAACAAACATTAGCGTAAAAGAATATTACAAAAGCATTATCAATATGAAAAGTAATCGTGGACAATATTTCTTCCTTACTTTTTGAATGATAAAATAAACACTTTTTATTATGTGTCCCGACTTTCCTTTCGAAACAATATAACAAACCATAATATTCCTTACCGAAGATATCTTTGTTTTTTGCCTTTCTATCAAATCAATGTGTTCAATTAATTGTTTATACAACCAATTTTGTTATTCATTATTTTGTAAACTATATATTATTTTAATTTAAAATTATTCGTATGATAACTTTATTTTTTTATAGATTTCTATATATCTAATTCACTTAATAAAGATATACAAGATAAACATTCAATTATTAAATTAAAATATCTTTTAAGAAGTTTAAAAAATACATATTTTAATCAACTATTTTCCTTATAAATAGACATTCAATACATACTCATTCACATCTTCAACATTAAGGCTTTCGTTCCAATCAAGGTAATACTTTTTTTTAATCATTATAGATGTTCATTGTTTGTTACAACTAAACTATTGTTAATTTTTCCAAAGTAATAATAACAATACGTTTTAACTGTTTGTTTATTAATAGTTCTTTATAATGAAAGTATATTAATTTTGCAAGTCCAAACTTTTTTACTTTTTATCGAATGCTTAAACGCTTTTTTTATCAACTTATTACTAAACATTAATTTCAACTTTCATAACATATTATTACGTATTCTAACGATTTTCATTCTTTGCATTACATGAAATTCATATCAACAATGGATTTAAACAAACCCGATTCTACGTTTCGCATCGATAAGTAAATCTTCATTCAAACAGGTTAGTATCAATTAATTATTGTTAACGTTCAATAC
Source organism: Ambrosia x helenae (assembly GCA_030844895.1). Classification (NCBI taxonomy): domain Eukaryota; kingdom Viridiplantae; phylum Streptophyta; class Magnoliopsida; order Asterales; family Asteraceae; genus Ambrosia; species Ambrosia x helenae. The sequence goes on along the minus strand of JAUTDX010001430.1, from coordinate 61,767 downwards.
TATTAAAAATCCAATTATCGTTAAACATTATTACATTACTTTCTTAATTGAACAAAGGACTTTCGTCAACTATCGTCAATTACAACAATTGCAGTCAACCAGGTTTGTCGCAATTACGTTATGTTACTACAACGCCTTTCTTGATAATTAAAACTACCATTGTAAAGCAATATTCATAATCACGTAACTCCAGTAATTTATATTACAGGAAATGGCAAAACGGAAGAGAGTACACAATGCCAACATAATTGAAACAATTACAACTTCACCATTGGAAAGAGGTAGGACAATTAACATTGAAAATTTACTAGAATAATCATTAACTGTACTACTATTTTAATATACATTTTATTAATTTTTTTCGCAAAAAATTATAGCTCAAGCCGCTGCTGAAAGACGTAGAATTCGAAAGTTAATCATTGATAAAAAAAAGAATAGAAGATCTTCAAATTTGTTAATAAAAAAAAGTCCTCCAATTATACAAGCAACTACTATTCCACCAATGCCTACTACACATTCATTCGAACGTGTTAATCAAGGTAACTTTAATATAAAATTAACTTATTTTATAATTTTTCGTATTCAATTGCAGTTTTGAATATAACATTATATTACTTTTTCTAACTTTGAATATTGATAATATGTAAGTTAATGAGGCAGCAGAAAGACGAAGGGTAAGAAAGAGTATTCTACACAACAAAAGAAGAAAAAAATTGTTACGACAATCAACAATAAATGTGAATGTTGGTAAGTTTCTTTATTACGTACACAATTGAACTTTATTTCCTTCTACATAAATTAACTAATAAATTACTATTGAAGGAATCAATAATCAACAAAATCTTGAAGATGTGCCAAAAGGAATCTCTGGTGGTAAGTATTAAAAACCAATGTTATATCATTATTAATTTTAAAAATTACTTAGCTTCATTTTTTTAACAGATTATATGGATGATGGAGATCAAACTATAACATGTCAAATGTGTAAGGCAAAGTTATGGAGAAAAGAGGCCCGTAAGCATCGTGAAACCATGGGAAACATAACATATTCGTTATGTTGTGGTTACGGAAAAGTGGTACTTCCAACTTTGAAAGATGCAAATATGAATTATCAATCTTTATTTCAAGGATTGGATTCAAAAAGCAAGTATTTTTTGCACCACATTAGACGTTTCAACTCGATGTTTTCTTTCACATCAATGGGTGGGAAGGTTGATGATAAACTTAATAAAGGGAAAACACCTTGCATTTACAGGTTAAGTGGACAAAATTGTCATAGTATTGGCAGTCTACTTCCCAAACCCGGAACCACACCAAAATTTGCACAACTTTATATCTATGATACAGAAAATGAGGAATCGAACAGACAACAACTGCTCAGGTTAGCGTTTTCATAATATTATTTTTACTTATATATACATAATCTTTTCATTCTCAATTATTTGGTCAAAATAATACATTATTAATAAAACATTTAATAATAAAATAGTACCCACTCTTTAGGAGAAAGTGAACTAGGTTGATGGATAAGTCTTTCTTTACGTTGTGTATGTGGCCTAATAGAAAGTTTCTTTGATAATTCAATAAAGATGCAACCATAGTTTCTTTTTTTCATTTCCATATATTATTAGCTGTACTAAGTTATTATGTAACATAAATTTCATATCAACTACACGACACTATAATAAATTATTAGTTTTACCGTAAATAATATTTTGTTTCCTATACTTAAACATTCAACTCAAGTTTTCAATTTTTTTTTTTCAGCCATTCAACAAGCAAGTCAGCTAAAATTGATCCTAAACTTGACCTTGAATTGATACAATATATAAAAAGGTTATTAGATGAAGAAAATGAATTGGTCAAAACATACAGAATGGTACGAGATCACTTCCATGAAAAGCCCGAGGTCTCTCTAAGGCTTAGGCTTATTTACGAAAGGAAGAAAGATGGTCGAGTTTATAACTTACCAACTTCATCGGAGGTAGCTGCTTTGATTGTCGGTGATATAAAGGACGTAGACAAACGTGATATAATTGTTGAAACTCAATCAGGAGAACTTCAACGTATTAGTGAACTACATCCTTCATACCTTGCTTTACAGTACCCGCTTCTTTTCCCCTACGGTGACGATGGTTACAGGATTGACATACCGCATAGGGATGGTATAAAAACTTTAAAGAAAGTACCACCGCAGTGCACTATGAGAGAATTCTTCGCATACAGAATACAAGATCGTAACAGAGGTTTCTCTTTAACTTTAAATGCAAGAAGATTGTTTCAGCAGTTTTTAGTTGATGCTTACACCATGATCGAAAGTGAGAGGTTGAAATATATACGTCGAAAGCAAAAGCATCTTCGAAGTGACACATATGAAAACTTGATTAACTTACCACAAGATGGTAACACGGATCTAAGTCAATCAGGACAACGTGTCATCCTGCCTTCATCATTTACTGGTGGTGCTCGATACATGCAACAGAACTACTTAGACGCCATGGCAATATGCAAATCTTATGGTTACCCTGACTTTTTCATTACAGTCACATGTAACCCAAAATGGCCTGAGATAAAAAGGTTTCTACAAGATACAAAAATTCAACCGCAAGATAGACCTGATATCTTGTGTCGTCTTTTTAAAATTAAGCTTGAAGCTATTATTAAAGACTTTAAAGACAATTGCTTATTTGGAGACATAAATGCAGGTAAAAAATTAACTTTTCCTCAATATTTATATAACTTAACTTTTTATTTACTAATAAAAATATATTTTTCTTTCTATACAGTTGTTTACACAGTTGAATTTCAAAAGCGTGGATTGCCTCATGCTCACATTTGCTTATTTCAAAAGATAGATCATAAAGTAACAACTGTTGAAAACATTGATCCATTTATTTCTGCTGAAATTCCTTCTAAAGTAGAAGACCCTGAACTCCATGATCTTGTAGCAGAATTCATGATTCATGGCCCATGTGGAATTGCAAATTTAAGATCTCCTTGCATGATCGACAACAACTGCTCGAAAAATTTCCCAAAAGATTTTCAAACAGAAACTACCATTGATGAAAATGGATACCCATTATATAAAAGAAGAGATGATGGTAGAACTGTTACAAAATCAGGGGTTGAGTTAGACAACAGGTACGTTGTACCGTATAACAAAAAACTACTAAAAAAATATCAAGCTCACATAAATGTTGAATGGTGCAATCAAAGTGCCTCGATTAAATATTTGTTCAAATATATAAACAAAGGCCCAGATAGAGCATCACTTGCTTTTACCAATGAAGAAGGAGAATTGGTACAACAGAAACAGAGAAACGAAATTAAAGAGTACTATGATTGTAGGTACGTTTCTGCGTGTGAAGCGGCTTGGCGTATTTTTTCTTTCGAAATACATTATAGATTCCCATCTGTAATGCGCCTCCCATTCCATCTACCGAATCAACAGAAAATTGTTTTTGGCGCAAACGAAGACCTTGACAACGTTTTAAGCAAACCAAGTGTTGCATCATCTATATTCTTACAATGGATGAAAATCAACAAAACAAATGCCATTGCACAAAAGTTGACATACGGTGAATTCCCTACAAAATTTACATGGAAACATGATAAAAGATGTTGGGAAGAACGAAAGTCACATTTCACAACAATTGGTAGAATTCATTCTGTTCCTCCTTCATTAGGAGAACCTTATTACCTACGTATTTTGTTAAATGTTGTTAAAGGTCCAAAATCGTTTAAAGCCATTCGAACAGTAGATGGAAAGCTTTGTGACACTTTTAGAGATGCATGCTATGCATTGGGCCTCTTAGACGATGATTCAGAATATGTCGAAGCAATTAAAGAAGCAAGCTTTTCGGCGATTCCTCACTATCTTCGTTACCTATTTGGTACACTGCTTTTAACCGAAAGCCTTTCCCGTCCCGAATACGTATGGGAAAAGACTTGGACCTTAATGGCAGAGGATGTTTTATACAAACGGCAAAAGAGATTTCCAGGTACTAACCTTTTTTAACAAAACTTTACATCAATTAATAAGATGTCATTTATTGTAAATTCCAAAAAATTATATTTTCTATAAAACTACGATTACGTAGATGATAGCAACGAAAAATTTAATATAATCACTTGACTTCATAATTAAAAAGTCTGACACAATATTCATATTCCTTTTTTCAATTTCCTTTTCACTTGAATTAATGATTACAAAGTCTGACAGAATCTTTATATACCTTTTTCCAATTTCTTTTTTCCAAATAATAATGTCTATGTATAAATTGTTGTTCTTATGCATAATGTAACTGAATATTTGTATTCTTCATTATTTTAAATAACATATTAATAATTACATATATTACGTATTAACTTTTCTTACATATGTATAAAGTATTTATAAATATTGTATTGTAACTATTTACAGGTACGAATTTTCCAGACGAATTAATTATGAACCTGACTCTTTTAGAAATTGAAAATTTCCTTCGCCGAAATGGCTCCTCATTGAAAAGATTTACCACGATGCCATACCCAGATGCTTATGCTTTAAATGACATCAATAACCAATTAGTTAATGATGAACTGTCATTTGATCAAGACGATGTTCGTAATGAATTCAATCAACTTATAAATTCTTTGACAAACGAACAGAAAGCAATCTATGATCAAATAATTGATGCAGTAGATAATGACAATGGAGGCGTTTTTTTTGTATATGGGTATGGCGGAACAGGTAAGACATTTTTGTGGAAAACCCTCGCTTCTGCAATTAGGAGTAAACGCCAAATTGTACTCAACGTTGCCTCAAGTGGTATTGCTTCTTTATTAATGTCAAGAGGTCGAACAGCACATTCAAGATTCCATATTCCTATTAATCTTCATGAAGATACAGTTTGCGGTATTAAACCAAATACTGATGAAGCTATCCTCTTGAAGAAAACAAAATTAATAATTTGGGATGAGGCACCAATGGTCTATAAACATGCTGTTGAAGCATTAGACCGGACATTAAAAGATGTTTTAAGAAGCAAAAATAATACCACTTCAGATCTACCATTTGGCGGTAAAGTTGTTGTCTTTGGGGGAGATTTTCGGCAAATTCTGCCTGTTGTGCAAAATGGTAGTCGGCAGGATATCGTCAATGCAGCTATAACATCGTCATCTATATGGTCACATTGCAAACTTCTGACATTAACAAAAAATATGAGACTACAAATTGGTTCACCAATGTTAGATCATAAAAAAACAGAAGAATTTGCAAATTGGCTTTTAGATATTGGTGAAGGAAATCTTGGAGGGTCAAACGACGGAGAAACAACTGTTGAGATACCTAAAGATTTATTGATCTCTGATTCAACTGATCCAATTCAAAGTTTAATCAACTTTGTTTACCCATCTATTAAAGATCAATATAAAGAGAAATCATTCTTTTCTGAAAGAGCAATACTTGCACCAAAAAATGAGGTTGTGCATGAAATTAATGATCGGTTGACTGCGTTAATTCCAGGAGAAGAAAAAGAATACCTTAGTTCAGATAGCATTTGTCCTTTTGAGGACATGAGCGCTTTTCAAAGAACCTTATACTCTCCTGATGTTCTTAACAAAATTGAACATTCAGGTAAATTTCTAATAAAAATACCCTTTTACTTATTATAATTACCGTTAACATATTTAACTCTTATATCCTTTTTGCCCTATATAACTTACCAATATCTTATACACCTAATAACAAACTTTATTTTTCAGGTCTTCCTAACCACAAATTGGTTCTCAAAGTTGGCCTCCCTGTGATGCTTCTTAGAAATATCGACGTACAACAGGGACTATGTAACGGTACAAGGTTACAAATAAAGAAACTTGGGAAACGAGTCATTGAAGCTGAGGTTATAGCCGGTGGAAACATCGGTACTAGAACTTTCATTCCAAGAATCAACATGATACCATCGGACAACAAAATTCCATTTAAGTTTCAACGAAGACAATTCCCATTGTCAATTTGTTTTGCAATGACAATCAACAAAAGTCAGGGACAGTCTTTATCAAAAGTTGGACTTTACCTAAGAGAACCAGTTTTCACTCATGGCCAACTATACGTAGCATTGTCAAGGGTGAAAAGCAGAGACGGAGTGAAATTGTTAATACTTAATAAAGATGGAACACCAGCAACCGAAACAACAAACGTTGTGTTTAAAGAGATCTTCTCTAATCTATAATTCAAATTGTCGTTTTTTTACTATGATTTATAATACATATGTCAGCTGTTTTTTTTACATTACCTATATAAATTTGTGTTTCCCAAGTTTTTGTACTACCTTATATACATACGTTCACTATACATCAACATATCCTTTAATCTATAACATTTTTTTAAAAAATTATTAAAGCCTTAAAAGGAATCCTACAAAGAGAATATGTTTTCATCTTTTCCAAGAAACTTTACACTATCTCAATAAAGTTAAACAACTTTACCAATCTTGATCCTTCTAGAAATAAACAACCGAATGCTTCATCTTCTTACCTTTTCCCTTTCTTTCATTCTTACATACCTATACACATATCACCATTAAAAACGCCTAAATCAAGAACACACAAAATCAAGAACACGATCAGGAACAAATCTTCACAGGTTTTACTTCATCTTCTACATTATTCACTAACAATTTAACATTACTTATCAATCTTCTATTAAACAATTTTGTAATCTTTCTTTACCATCTCTATTATCAACACATTGCATGTCTAATATTATGTTTCAATCATCAAAGTTTATCATCATGCATTCGCTGAAATATTCATTCAACAATACTTACATGTTTGCTTTCCATTATAGTTTATAAATGATCTGTTCTCACTTGGAATTTTATATAATTTTTTTACCCTCGCTGTTAATATTTAGGGGTATTATGTCTGAAATAATAATTCAATAATGTAGCTTTATAATCAAACTATGGATGAAACTTTAGATGATGTGTTTTCAAGTAGTAATTTATATAGTTTATATGAGCCCACTGTTAACATAAACTTTAGATTATGTGTTTTCAAGTACTAATTTATATACTAAACATGACGCCACTGTTAACATTAAGGCCTATGAATCACTTCATTAATGTTGAAATTTTTATTCATTATAGTATGGAGAATATTCTTTGTAAATGGTTGTTTGGATATGTTGTTTTCATATGCTTTGTAAACAATTGATTTTTGATAAAATTTTCTTCATTTACATTATTCAAATACTGTTATTAATGTTCTCACAGAAACTTTACAAAATTAACTCAAAGATGGTTCGCGGATTTCTTACAACTGCCGTTGGAGACTATCGCTCGAAACTGGTAAAACTATTGTTTTTATAACTAATTGTATTTTCTAGATTTTATTTAATTTTTTGCCTTAAACTAACGATTTCAAATTGTTGGTTCAGATCTTACCACAGTGTTATGATCAGTTGAAGCAAAATTACAGCTTTCCAGTTGGTATTGCTTTGCTAATACACGACACTTTCGGTTATTGGTTTGTTGAAATAGCACAAGAATCAGGCACTTACTATATGCTAAAGGAATGGGATAAAGCGGTAATCGAATGTCACATCAAAGATGAAGATGCAATAATTTTCCAATACGTAGGTCATCTAATTTTCGGCTTCAACATCATAAGAAAAGATGCACGTCAACAAATTACAAACGTATTCCACTTTCCCATTTTAACTGTTACACAATCCATGGTACAATTCTAAACTTCATTATACTTACTAACTTCATTTTCTTTCAACATTTACTTCCTATATATTAATATCATTTTCTAATTTTTATATCCAGCCAATACCATATGATCATGCTTCACGTAACTTTACCGATATAAACCTCCAGTCTCATTTCACATTTAACTTTGGAACCACACGTCAATGGTTAGTCAAAGTGAATAAGGTTTGCAACAATTATTACTTAGAAGATGGATGGGAAATTGTTAGTAGATATTTGAATTTACAATTGGGCGACACTTTGGTTTTCGAAAAACAATCAAACACTTCTTTCAATATACTACTGTTTCTTCGTGATGGAACCTATGTTGATGCAAAAAACTATATCTCAAACTCAACAGGTCAGTCTTTTACTGAATGACTACTTAATATTGTCTTTAACAATATTACTTAATATTGTCTTTAACAATATTATCATGTTCACGTTTATCATGTTGTAGTTGATCATCAAAACCAAGAACTACCTCCTGCTGTTCAAATAGATGAATCCACTTCTCAACCACATTACAACATCTCAGAAAATGAAGGTACAATTATATTGAAACAAAACAATAACTTCAGTTTATAACAATACTACAATTTCTTTTTATGTCATCATATTAACCACTCAAATGTTATTACTCTTATTGTAGTAATCAGCATTTCATCTGATGAATCAACTGCTTCTGTACATTCTAATGACATTGTACTAGACGATGATCATAATGCTGAACATGTTGCTCATAATGAAAATCCTTTTGTTGAACCAACTGTCCAGTCCATTCAACCTCAAAATCTAGAGATTCAAAGAGAAATTACTGAAAGATTTGTAATACTCCTTTCATTATTTTCAATGAATTATTATTACTAATAATCACACTTTACTAAAGAATTATTATTTTCAATGAATTTTCTATTTAATATTTCAGAGATTTCCTGTGACATTTGGCAAAGCTGCTGAATTTGAAAATAAGCAACAAATAACCCTGCATTTTGAAGATCAAGTTTTCATGAACGCGACACTTAGAGCTGAATCTTCAGGAAAAGATGTCAGGTTCGCTGTTTGTTCATGGAAAAAGTGCATGGCAAGACTTGGATTAATAGAAGGATGGACGTATCGCATAAGGTATTACAAGGATGACGGGGAAGTGGGTTTTTATATTGCGTAGAAGGTATTATATAACTGTCTGAATGATCATTTTGTTGGCATGTTTGTTTCACTTAAAACTTAAATCTAGCTTCATGTGGTATTTTACTTTAAGACAATTAACAATATAATATTGTATGTCAAAAAACTATGACCCATTTGCAGGATCAGACAGCATGTTTACATTTTTAGGATATATGAAACATTTGCACAACCATCCAAACTATTTGAATGATAATTCATCATTCAGTGTTCATTGGTATATTTTATATTTATGGTATGTATTATCTTTATTTCAAATTAAGATTGAAAGGACATCAACCACATTTAACGCAGCACCGCAAGAAACTCGCAATGACACGTGCTCAAGATAATACTACAGGAGGTCACTACCTCCGAAGGTTACTACACCTGACCGAAATAATGACATAGATATGGTTGACACTACTTTCACCTTTCAAAAACCTTCCAAATACTATAAACTTAACTTTCTTACACATCTATATATATTTTACACTTAAATTAAAATTTGAAGTTCGTTTACATTTTTAAGACTGGGAGGTTAAAATTTTCACCTTGCATGGGGCATTAATCGACACGTGGCATGTGGACCCATTAAGAGATTGAAATTAGGATGATGGTGTAGTGAGAGGTGGAAATTTTCATGGATTATCAAACATATATTGCGCCATATAATTCCTTTTATTTCTATATTTCAATTTAAATACTAAATTCAATTAATCATATTATAACTTGATATTATATTATATCTGAACAATAAAATTTTTCAGCCCGGGACGCTCCCGGGTATAAGCTAGTCATTAACATATAATACAACAACATGCATAAGTCTTTCTTTGAAAACCAAATTGGTCATAGGATGCGACTTGGAAGGAATGACAATGGCAGTCTCATAGACGATTGTAATACTTTGTCTTATACTTAGGTGTTATTTGGTAATCTCTTAATAATTCCATTAACTAATAATAATTCCATTAACTAAGAGGCTACCTCTTAAACGATCAAGCATTTTAATGGCTTAACACAAGATTACCAAACAACCTCTTAGTTTTTTAAAAATTGCATCTTGAAATTTTTAAATATACTAGATTATTGATGTATGCCGCGCGTTGCGGCGGCATCAACTTAGGGATTGTTTGACAAGTGTTGAACCAATTAGAGGTCTGAATGGGTAAGAGGCTCTTAACAAGTAAGTGCTAAACTAGTAAACTGTTATTTGGTTAAACATCTGAATAAATACGTAAAATGACTCTTTTACCCACACCCCACCCACCTACCTCTTTTTTTTCTTGTTTTTACTACACTCTTTTCCCAACCTCATCCACTCATCCCCATGTTCTTTTTTCTCTCGTTCACATCACATAGTCCATATCTTCTTCTCTATCACTTTTTCTCCCTCTACATATACAACTCCCAACCATAAAACCATCAATTACTACTCATCTCCACCACCTCAACCATCACTTCCACATCTGGCAACCTTCGTCACAACCATCACATCATGACACAACCCGAACCATAACTTGAACCCCTAAACGCCCAACATCGTCTCTGGATCCTGTCGCTTATGTAAAGAGGAAAAAGAGGCGCGGGTGAGAGGTAGGGCCGGTGGCGGAAGGTGAGGGAGGAGAGGAAGGGTGGTGTTTGAAGGAGGAGAGGGAGGGCGGTGGCATTGGGTGGTGGCTGCAGGGAGGGATGAAGGTGAAGGGGTTGTTCAGAGGTGAGGGCAAATTCTGTTCACTTTTTCATTCAACATCATCACAGTGCTGAGCCATTCAGCTCTTAATGGTTCAGTTAAGAGGCTGGGTTAGAAGCAACCAAACAACATCACCTCTGACCGAATTAAAGGTTACCTCTGAATGGAGTCATTCAGAGGTGAACCAAACAGGGCCTTAGTTGTTTATAGTTGACGGCACATTCTGTGGTATGTTAACTATGTGAAAACACGTGTTTCAACGTATTTGATTTAAGGCATTGCGGTTAAAAAAGAATAGAATCACACCCGGGTTGGTCCATTTAGTGAGGTCCAACTAACATTACAACATCTTTACCTTTGCATCAGGACTTAGTGGCGTTAAAACGTAGAACAACTCGAACTTATATTGTAGAGTGAAAACATATAATATCAAAACGTGAATTTATATTGTTTGCATTAAAACGTAGAATAACTCGAACTTATACTGTCCCATTAACCACGGTTGACCAACTATAATTCCATTGAACATGTTGGACCGACTTTGACTTGACGTTTGACACGTATTAAACTCAACATTTCTCATCAAAAACCATCATCATCAACAACAACAACAATGTTTTTAGAAACGGGTCAGACTATCGAGCGGACGTCTTATTGGTTTACTGGTCGATTCGATCAGATTGGCTAAACCGGATTAACAACCAAAAGACGTTATAAGTATTTGAAAAACAATAGAAATATAAAACATATATATTTGAATATTAAAATATAAATAATATCATCCTTTGCTCACAACCACTTTAAAAAAACTATTAAAAAATTATAGAAGGTGAATAGTTTCATATCAAATATAGAGATGAAGAGTAACTTTTTTTCTCCTCTACTCATAACCATTTACTACCACTTATCAAAATATGAAAATTTCTCTTACATAAGTGTATAAATATAGAGAACCAATGCTTACTAATTTGAAAATCCATTTGCAATTTCAAAGAAAACAAGCTGCGCCGCCACCCCTGAATGGTAAACCCTAACCGACTAAAAACGTAACCTTGCTCACCCGGAGCCGAGACACTACTATGAATAACTAGTTGGACCCTGGTCAAGAAACAGGTGGCCTCCGGTGCCAATGAGCCAAATGTATTAAGTTTTAAACACTAATAATCTAATTATGCAATTGTACCTAATATCTACCAGTTTCAAATTAAATTGAAGAATTGAAGAAACCTAATTGCAATTATTGATATGTGTATACGAAATCAAGCGAATAACCCGAGAGTATGAAGGACATACCAATATGCGCTAGTTGATCTGACAGCGACATGACAGTTGTGACTTGTGAGAATCGGTAGAAATAGGATAAAAGATGAAATTGAATGGAAATGGGGAGAATGGAAGAGCATATGTGAAAAAAAAATGGCGATTGTAGAAAGAAGAGAGGAGAAGAAAAGAGCCAAAATGGGAAAACCGGTTTCCGAAACAGTAACGGTGGTAAAATATAGTTGGACGGGAAGTTAAGATGACGTTAAGTTGGTAATTGTATTAGTATATAATTTGTTCAATTTAAGAGATAATACGGAGGATGACATCTACACGTTAAAAAATGCAAACTACAGCACTATCGTAAATATAATTTAGATTGTGCAATACCAAATTTAAAAATTAAAAGAAATAATGTAAGGGGGACGGGGTGCTACCAGAATTGGTCACGGGTACCCCACTACCAGCACGGTAACACCGCCGCCACCCATGTTGGTAGTGGTCCCGTGAACCAAATCCGGGATCCAATTACCGTGCTGGTTCACGGATTGTGCACAAACTTTCACACAATTTTATTATTCTTTATTCTTTACTCCAATAATTAAAATAAAAAAAAATAAAATGGAAAGCAGCAAAAACACTCGATCCATCGTTGCATGTCGCCGGAATTACTGCTACCCACTACAATCGGTTGACCACGAACCAGATCTACCCTAGCCGCCACCGTAAAACCAGTTAGGTCGCCGGGTTTTTACCGATTGATGGTCATGTAGAGAGAGAATAGTGAATTTTTTTTTGGAAGGCAGAGAGAAAAGTGAATACTGAATACAAACACTTGAATGTGGTTGTGGTTCAGATGTTTGGAGAAGAAAGTGAAAGATGAAAAGGAGAAGAAGACAAAAGTGTGGCCAAAGGGAAAGAATAAAAATATATAGAGTAATATGTTTGTTTCTTTAATTTTTATTTTTTTATTTTGTAATGTCAAACAAACTGATAAATCGTTTTAGAAAGTGATTTTTTTAGGCATTTCAAATTTTTAGGTAAATTATGTCAAACTTTATACAAAATGTTGTTTTGAGTTATATTTTAAAACGAATTTGTTTTCTTTTTTTTATTATTATTATTTTTATTATTATTATTATGTGTGAAAATAATTGATAGTTGGGTAAAGAATCAGTGGAATGCTGCATACCAAAAAGTGTTTAAGTGAAGGAAATCAGTGAAGTGATGTGGCAGTGCAGGATTGGTAGAAATCAGTGAAGTGAAAACAACTTCAGTTAAGCGCCCCCTGTGCCCTAATATGTTTACTCTATTCTCTCTCCAATCGTCACTATCTTTTTTTTTTCTCATTCAAACCACAAACCACCATCACCCACCACTATAACCACCGATTCAACCACCATGACCAACCATCGACTTCCTACGTCGGCGGAGAACCACCACCACTCTACCTCTGAAAACCTTAACCCCCATTACTCCTCCGCCAACCGCCTCCGCCACCACACCACTAACTGTCACACACCTCCACCGTCACATGACTGCCACAATCTCTCCCAGTCAATATCTTCATTTCTTTCTCTTTAAAAACCTTATTGTTTACTTTCCCTCTTAAAAAAACATAGTCACTTTTTTTCGTTTCCGCGAGGACGAATGGTCGGAGGCGATAACCGGCCTCCATCTCCGATTTCCGCTTTCTCTCTCTCTCTCTCTCTCTCTCTCTCTCTCTCTCTCTCTCTCTGCATGTCTTTCTCTCTGTGGTTCCCGTGTGTGTCTTGAAATGAAAGAAAGAAGAGAAAAGTATGTGTGTGGGAGAGAGAAGGTGACAGTTGTGTCTAAGTGTATAGACTAATGATTTATTGACACGTGTCGAATTCTGATTGAGACAGAGAAGAGTCACCGACCATGGTTTTTAAGATTATATACAGTTTCTTACTATTTTAAAATTCATAAAATTTTATTAAACAAAGAAATAAAAAAATATAAAAACTAAAGTTACTGTTATCCATTGACAAAAAAAAACTAAATATAAAATGTTTACGTTTATGGTTCATGAAGGGATATGGTACCTAATCCAACTGCGGATAAGCAACCCTATCCCATAAAATGGATCTCACAAGCAACCCGCGGAGCTCTAATCCACGAAAAGCAGCTTTAGAGCAGCAACAACCTCTTTCAGCGCGCACAGCCTAACCGACGCATGTTAACAAGCTCATGCGCGGGGCTACATTAGCAGGGTGATATCACCATTACAGAGGAATCTCCGAGCGTGCACTCACACGCGGAATATTTGACCAAGCATTAGCTTTTGGAACGAGGTACGGATGATCAAGATTAAGAAGATTTGGTCAGATTTGAGCAGATCCTGCGCCAACCAGATATCAACACGTGTCAGAGGTGGCCCAACGACTACTGACAGGGAATAGTGACATGACTGCTCCCACGCTTCCACCATGCTGCTGTGAACAGTACCGGTTAGATTACTGTACAAGCATGTCTGCTTGCTGCTAGGCGTCACGTCAGACGCCAGCAGGTGGTCAACCATGCTGTGTCAAAAGGAAGCGCCGTCTGCGCCCAATCACGTCGCGCCACGTGGACTTTCACAAGGTCAAGGCATACCTTCTCTCACATCAGCATTAATTGTCACCTGATTCCTGCCTTTTTTGTGGGCTGAAGACATCTGGGCCTGGACCAAGGCCCAGATCAATTACTCATTTCGTGGGCCACATCATTCGGCCCATGTTTTTCCCTATAAAAAGGAGGCTTCTTCTCCTTTGCAAGGGGATCGTTCACTTCATGCAAGAACTAGCTTTGAGAGAAAATACGTGTAATCATCTTGTACTATTTCCGAGCAATAATATTTCTCTCTCTACAGTGGACGTAGGTCGATCTAGATCGAACCACTTATATTCTTGTGTACTCATTTTTCACCACACTCTCTATTATCTCCTAGGGTTTCGGTTTCGTCATTAGTGTGAGCGAAGGATTATTCCTTGAGCGAACACGGGTATCAAACCAAACATGTCCAATTTCCAAATAGGTTATACCCGTTGTTTCTTCAGTTCAGATAAATATGTGTATGTTTTTGGGAAATGGGTCGAATAGCACCTCAAACTATACTTGTCCTGTATCCATGAATTTTTTTAAAACTAGTCTCTTTCCTCAAATGCACTCCTAAATGTTTCGAGTTTAACTAAGATGACATCCTAACACGTGCTCCTATTCAGTTTTTTTTTTTGAAGGCTAATTTCATTAACAAACAAGGCCCGGACGGTAATCTCTAAGGAAGAGAATACCGAAACCCGGAGAACATTACATCAACGGAAAAGAAAAATTACACCAATCTCTCCAATCTATTGAAACCTCTTTGTGTCTATGTTTGAACCAAAGAAACGCCATCGACTTGACATCCGCTATCAAGTGCGCGACACTAAAATCCGTACCGTTGAAAATCTTGTCGTTCCTAGCCTTCCAGAGCCGCCAACAAGCCCCAATCAGAATACCATAAACTATCTCCTTCTTTTTAGAACTAAACGGCAAAACCATCCATAACGTGTAGAACATCGGACAAAGAGAAGACGAAGAACCTTGGGATATTACACCAAAGAGCAATGGCCTCCCATATTAACCCGATAATCCTACACCCCGAGAACAAATGATCCACCGTGTCTTCACTTTCCCGCAAAGATCGCATGAAGCATCATCAACATAGACATTGCGTTTACGAAGAGCTTCCTTTGTTGGTATACGATTCAAGGTAGCCCGCCACATAAACATGTTACACTTTCGAGGAATCCATTTACTCCATTGATAAACCTCAATACCGTCCGATTGATAGTTCCTTTTCAACCATTTGCGCATATCCTGGACCGTATATCCTTCATTGTCACCAATACTCCAGCCCCACCGATCTTGCTGATCACTAAGAGTAGCATTTGCCAATAATCTATGACACTAAATTAATTCCTCAATTTCTACCTCAGTACCTAGATACTGCTTCCAATTCCAGCACACTGTATGCGACCCGTTTCGACCAATTAGGCGATCAGCAACGCTGCATCTCTTGTTCAAATCCAAGCGAAACAAACTGGGAAACAAACTCTTCAAAGGTTCTGCGCATAACCATGGATCGATCCAAAACTTGAGTGTCATACCATCTCCCACGATCCCTCTAATCTGGTTAATAAACACGTGGCCATCAACCTTTAGATTATACCCAGCCTTAACCAATCTGGACCAAGCTCCTGCAAAGCGATTATTACATTGGACTGTTTCCCATCTTCTAAGAGAGCCGTGTATAGAATCCACCACTTTTTTCCATAAAGCGTCATTCGAAACTCTATATCTCCATAGCCATTTCAGCATTAGCGCAAAATTATTGTCCTCTAACCTCGAGAGACCCAACCCTCCATCTTTAACGCTTCTCGTAACTCTATCCCAAGCCACCCAGTGTATTTTATTCTTATCTTCACACCCTCCCCATAAAAACCTTTTAATAATCACCTCCATCTTATGAATCACCGCCGCCGGGGCCTTATACATAGAAAAGTAATACATAGGCAAGCTCTCTAAAACTGACTTAACATTAAGTCAACATGGTGGCCGGGATTCCTTTGTCTTGTGATTATCTTTTTTTTTTTTAGATTTCTTATCTAGTTAAGGGGACGGGGCAACACCTGAATTGGTCACGGGTACTCACTATTAGCACGATAACACCGACGCCACCCATGCTGGTAGTGGTCCGTGAACCGTTTTGCTGGTTGTATCTACCGTGGCGGTAACCGTTTTTTATTTACTTTTTGACTTAAATAAATATTATTTTTTGGTATTTTGACTGTTTCTTTTAAAACCTAATTAAATAAAAACATTAAATAGGAACATAAAAAACTAAAATTCATTACTATTAAATAAAATACATTGAAAGAAATAAAAAAAAATCTAGAGTTGGGGCAACAGTTGTCATGCCTCGACATGGTCAAAACTGTTGTCGTATCGAGCCGCATAGTCCACATGCGTGAACTCGATAGCCAACTCTGGTTCGATGCCCGGCTCCTGCCTCAACGTGTTCTCGTACAGGGTGCATGGTCCATTGATCACACTTTATGTTGAGATCAGGCCACTTCCGCTGTAGGCTCACGATGGTCCGGTCATTGGTGCCGACATGGCAGTTGAAATCGGCCAGCACACGGTCCCAAAACCCCTCCGGGTAGGAGCCCCAAGGCCCTCAAACGTTGACGTTGTTGTAGAACCAGGTCGTTTGTGGCATCTTTATAGCACACCACCAACGCCATCTCTTCTTTCGAGATCTAGCAAGTCATCTTTTTGTGTGTGTTTGAACTCAACAAAGAAGACATAATACCAAGTTACTACGATTATTACAGTATCCAGTCACTACTTTTCATTTTCATTTGCTAGTTATCACAATCGATAAATTTATGAAGATGTAAGAACACCGAGCAAACATTTATCGGATTCCTTGCAGACTCGTTCAATTATTAAGGCAACACCCGTTCTTTTTAATTCGGTTAACACGAATGATTAGTTCACTAAATCATTGATGTTTATTTTTTGTGATTTCTTTTTATTTCTAAACTTTTTATTCAGTGAATTGAGATTTCTCTTTATATGTTGAGTAAAGATTAGTTCTTATTGCTGATCAGCATATGCTAAGACTATGTGTTGTGGCCTGTGAGCGATCAGCCGCGAGCCACTTTTTATTCACGTGGATCGCTCACTCCACAACACCCTCACGTGAGCCGTCGCACGAGCGAGCCGAAGCTACCACACTCGCGTGTGGTAGCGGATGGAATCCGACCGTTGGAGGCCTTTGGTTTATTTTTGGCAAGCTTTAAATTTTTTTTTCATATCCAGCACAAACAATCAAAAAAATTTCTCTTCACTCTCTACAAAATGGCTTTGGCATGGAACGATTTTTCTTCGTCCAACTTGTCCGAATAAGACGAGTTGTTTATGGAAGTGGGTAGGATAACGATTGAATACTTGATGGCCCGGTCTCGAATACGAAGAACTCTCGTGCTAACCAGACAAGAGAGGGAGCAAATGAAACTTTGATACAACACTACTTCAGCCCAGATCCTGTGTATACTGAAGAGCATTCTAGGCGGCGCTTTCAAATGAGCAGACAATTATTCATGCGCCTATCAAATGATTTGTTGGAGCGTTATCCTATAGTTAAGTTTATTTTTGTATTAATATTATAAATTTGACAAATTTAGAAAGTCTCAAAAAAATAATTAAAAATACTGGATAAAGCTGTTGCTCACCTCTAGCCACAACAACATCAGGTGAGCGACCATCAGCTTTATCACCATACCAACTAGGCGCTGACATGACGCAATATAAAAAGATAAGGTCATGACTCACCTCTAGCAACACCGCATATTCTAATTTCCATTCTATTTAGTTTGTTGATTGGTAATATGATAGTGTCCATTAAATCGAGTTGAAATAACAATAACATATAACTTTTGTAAAGATTTACATGTTATTTTCATTTTCATTGAATGCTATCTAACTTTCACCATCATTTATTTGAGTCAAGCGTGTCTCTTTTTACCAATCACGGTCACTCGATTATAAAGTGACATTGTTTTATTTAATGTTAATTCACAACTTGAGTGTAAGAAAGAAGAAGGTGAGTTATCACTTTCACATTATATAAGGAGTAACTTTGTATTTTTGTCTTTATCTATTTTATAAAATCAACGATATACTATTATACACTTACATTTTTTTAACACAGCTTTCTTTGAAACTTGTCGTCTACTGGTCTTAAATTCAAACCTCTAAAGCTGGACGTTCCTAAACGTTTTACCTTTGTTAATGACATAATACACTTATGTGAAATGGATACGTGAAATTTGTTCCATGTTTAAATAATTATTATTTTTTTTATTGAGTTATAATTTAGTAAACGAATGTTTATTATTATGAATTTATTTCTAGTTAATGTTACTATGCCACGTGAGAATGTTTTCACAATTAAATAGTCATCAAACTGATTGTTTTACTCGTAGAACTGGTCTTGAGAATTCAGATATCTAGGATGAGCTTGAAAAAGGCTTTAACGTATAAAATTATATAAACATTTTTTTACAAAACATTGATAAAGTACGGTGAAGGACCCAAGATTATCTTCATATAGGGTCACGTTTTTTATATACTTATTTTATCTAACGTAAACATCGAAATTTTCAGAGTTGATGAGGTGTAAGGGGCAAAAGAAATAATGTAAAACAAAACGGCCAAAAATTGTAAATTTGAAAAGAAGTTGCTATTTAAGAAACTACACACAAAGCATTATGATTTATGACCAAGACTTTAAATTTCAAAAGGGTAGAGTGAAAAAACAAAATTTGTAAAAGTTGAGGTGGTAGTTGTGGAAATTCCACAGACATATCTATGTCAGATAGATGAAATATTCATGTATTTGTGACCAGTGGTGAAGCTTGACCCGGAGGTTCGAGGGGTCGGAAGTCACCGGGGGGTCGAAAGTCATTAGCTTCGGGGGGTCGAAAACCTATATTTTCAAAATTTTCTATACGAATACTGTATAATCGGAACTTCTACGCGAAAATCCGGGGGGTCGCCCGCCCCTCCCCGCCCCAACTATGTTGCGCCACTGTTCGCGACCAATATGCTACGAGTTCATTGCAAACATCAAATAGATTAGTCCAAGTGTTTTGTGATGTATACCATACGAAAACGCAAATTTCAATGTATTTGATAAGCATTGCGGTTGGATTAAGGAGTATTGGATTTAAATAATTCTAACTATCATCTATTGGCCGCCACCGGTCCCAACTAACGAAATGTGTGCTGGTAGTCCAACTTTTTAACATATTGTCCATCAACGAACCATGACTAACATATTGTCCACCTTTTAACTATCATCTATTGGACGCCACTGGTCCAAACATATGTGGCATGTTTGTGTTTCAAATTTCCTCTTGTATGTCAAATTCCTTCTTAGTATTATGTAGTGATGGTCTGTTGCGGACAATATGTTAAAATGTAGGACCGCTAGCACACATTTTGTTAGTAGAGACCGATGACGACCAATAACTGATAGTTAGGATTATTTAAATCCAATACTCTTTGGATTAAAAGGTAAAGTAAATCAAATATATATTATACAATCACAACGTATTATATATGGCCCGACTCATACATAGTAAATTAAACATTTGTATTTTAAAAATATTAATTAAAAATTAAATATATATAAATTAAAACCTAAAATAAAAATAAAAATTTAAACATTACAAAGAGTACATAATTAAACAAACTAGATACTTCAAGTTAACGAACTATATAATTAAACTAATCGTCAACCCTAAACCATCAGAATTGGAATCCGAATGCGCAATTCCTACTTTAAGTAATTGCCAGGAAGCATTGTGAGTAAATATGCTATTATGCTGCATTTGGTATAGGCGAAAGGCCTTAACAATTCCTTGAGCCTTTGTTTCGCCGGCACCGCCACTCATCATAGTGTTGAAGAGTTGATTAAACCAAGTTACCTTCTCTCTCAAAAGAGTTTGGACCGAATTGCGATCGGTTTCATCTACCAAAGATTTTACAACTTGATTTCTAACCCCAATACATTATAACAGTTTAATAAGATATTTGCGGAAGCGTTTTATAAGATTTGCGTGTTTGGTTCTTCGGAATAGATTGATCCTCCATCCAGCTCCAAAATAGCTCATACATAGGGTTGAGCATCAACAAACAACCCTTTAATTGGTTAGATAGGTCATAAGTTTTTCAAACGGAATGAAAATCCAAGTCTGAAATATTTTCATATTGGTATCTTCTTGAGCTTACATCAATAATCATGAACTACCAAAAGAATTAAGTCATGTCCCAACGAACATTCGGGGCCCTATTCTTAATAACTTAGGCCCGTCTAAACCTCACCTAACTCGTGGTTAGGTCCTATTTAGGTTTCCAATTTATTTTTCGCGTGTTTTATTCGGCACGGGTCTAATGTTAAGAACAAGTTTACTAGAATTTGAGCTTTTAACACAATTAGAATGTTTAATATGCATAATTTTGATTCCCTAACGGAGCGGACTTGTATATACGGCTTTTTTTTCTTTGTCTCTACGACCCGCAGGCGTTTATGCATTGGTTTTCAAGTTGTTTAATCGTTAAAGGATTCCAAGACTTTATGCATAGATTGATTATTTGAGTTTTTCTTAAGTATACATCTACGGGACTTCTTGACTCGTTCGCTTATGTTATGTAATGTTTGACCCTCGAATAAGGTCGTATATGTCTATTGTTCACCAATTGACCTCTTAGCCTAATTGGTATATCATCAATCTTCAACTAAGGCCATTTACTATCCAAGTTCAAGTTCTAATTCAAGCTTCCTAATTTGAAGCTTCTACGACTAATTTCAAGCATGTGTGTATATATATATATATATATATATATATATATATATATGGTATCTAACGAGATTTAAGTCATCGAGTGACTGACCTTAAGCATGCTCCCTTTATCCTTAAATCCATGGCTCCATGTCTACTCGAAGCCTCGTTCATTTACACCTAACAGGTGAATATTCACTTAGGTCGTTAGGAACCTTTTCTTAACATATTTACACACCCTTTGGTCATGTTTTCCTTTAATCAAGTTCCTTAGACTTAGGACTTGTTAGACTCCAGAAGCTGAGTTTCACTTCTTGCATGAAAATTTACTCTTGATTTGTCTTGGATTCAAGCTTGAAGATGAGTTTTAGGGTATGGAGATGGGAACGAGGTTGGGGATTGATTCCCTGATGAAAAAAATATGGATCTTTCCTCCTTTAACCTTGTTAAAACGCATCATTCATCACTTGTCCCATTTAGTCCCTCAAGTTTGGCCTTTATCAACTAGTTTTATTATAAACATTAACCTTGTTAAGTTTTTTTTTTCTAATATTATTCTCTATTCAATCATCTAACCTCACTAACGTGGTTAGTTACTGGAAAATGCTAACTTCACACTTTATTGTTAAAATTAAACAAATTTGCATTATACGCCGCAAAGTAACATAAATGTTTTATATGAAAATTCTGGGCGTTACAAATCCACTAAGTTAGCTCTAATATGGGGGATTCTTCTACTTTAGGTTAACAAAGTTAGCATGGCTAACTCCACGATTTAGACAAGTCGTATAATCGTTGTTTTTAATCGATTTGATTATAGTTAACTTATACTTATTAGTATAAGGCACGTATTAGGAATTTTGGGGCATTATAGCTCCATCTCCCTTAAAGAGGGGTTCGTCCACGAAACCGGACTCTTACTGAATAGGTGGGGTATATAACCTCCCTGTCTCCTTAATCATACTCACCCTTTCTTAGATTATTCTAATTTGTTATTGATAGGCTTAACCAAATTAATAAATTCTCTGGGTTCAAGTGGCAACATTGTTGTTTTGACCCGTATGACTTCTTTTTATCTTTCGTCCGTCTATTTTGTTACCATTTGCTTAGTAGTTTCATGAATCGTTATTCACATAAGTTTTCTGTTATAAGTATACTTAAATTCCATAAGTCACGTACTTTAGTTAGTCATCCTATCAAATGACTACGGTCTATTATGTGTTTTTACACACTTTTTCATCAAGACTTTGCGTTTGGATTTGATGGACTTTTTAAAGGTCAAACTGCCAATTACATATGTTGTGCACTAGTTTAGGCAATAGTCCTCACATGGATTAGGCTTTCATATTCCAGACTAAGCTTGTCATTTTTTTTTGTATAATTGATTTCCTAATCAATATTAGGTTACAATTTCAACGTATAGCGTGTTTTACTTCATTTGGCCTAGAATTCATATTTATAAGGCAAGGTTCATGGCATTTCTACTCACGAATCATTAATGCTCTTGTATTACTACTTAATATGTAATTCACACATTGGTATTGACTAAGCCATTTACCGCATGATACCGACTCTTCTGGCGGTTTTTCGTAAATGAATCTTGTGAACTCTTTTGATTAAGCGTTCACGAACACCTTGTACGTATTACCTATTCATGGTTAGAATGTTTCATGGAATCCTCCATTTAATACCTTAGATAGTATTTAGCCTATCTCCTGTATACTTTAACGTGCATTGGTATCATTCTATTTGATATTAGTATGTGAGTTTCAACTTTAGGCCGAAACCATTGTCGCATTGTGATCATCTTTTCTATTTTCCTCCAGTAGCCCGGGCTTTCATTATTTTTATTGTATCTATAGATAGTTTTTTTAAGCATAGGGTTCGTGACCCCTTTCTTATCCGGACTTTCGAATTTACATTGTTTCGCTCTCGAGAGTCTCTTTTTTGTGACTTAACCTGAGTCTTCCGACTCTTTTATTTACTTAGACATTATTTCATGTATAACATCCCATTTTATCATCCCCGCCGAATTATCTTCTTATTTATTTCCTTGGAACACTTTGATCCCGATGACTATTTCTCTAAAGGTCGACCCTTCTAGGGTACGTTTTTGGTACTATGACCCGTTTCTGTTATATTTGTGTCCCTTAGGACTTATTGATCCTCAAATCATTTCCGCGTTTTTAAAAGGATTCTTACTCACCTTTGCCTATTGGTGTTACATTCCCATGTTTATTTGCACAAGTACATTTACTTATATTTTCTTTCAATAACACTTACATGCATAGTGGTCCTACAGACTTTATTCAGTTTATTATTAAAGCATTGCCTTCATTTTTATGATTCTCGGCCATTTTTACTTCACACTTTATTATTAAAATTAAACAAATTTGCGTTATACGCCACAAAGTACATAAATATTTTATTTGAAAATTCGGGGTTACAAATCCACTAAGTTAGCTCTAATATGGGGGATTCTTCTACTTTAGGTTAACAAAGTTAGCATGGCTAACTCCACGATTTAGACAAGTCGTATAATCGTTGTTTTTAATCGATTTGTTTGTAGTTAACTTGTATTTATTAGTATAAGGCACATATTAGGAATTTTGGGGCGTTACATAACCAAAGCTACCAATTCATCCTCAGTGCAACCTCTTCTTGCCATTTTTTTAATGAGTGCTTGTGGTGAATTGTATGTTGAGAAGTGGGAAGTTCGTTCAATTTATAGGCACTGAAACTAGCCGTTGAAAAAATAAACGTTTGAAAATGAGCCATTGGACATATAAATTAAAAATTAAATATTATACAAACATAATTAAAAATATTACATAAACCTAAATTAAATATTACACACTCATAATAAAAAAACATTATTTAAACATATCTTAACATAAAATATTAAAGACACAAAAGCCCTGATACATTTTATCCCATTCGTCTAGGTTGGGCTTTGGAGATGACACGTCACGATCGCCATCACGATCATCTGACCTAACGACTTAACTGATGCATCCAAAGTTAGGAGATGGTGTAATATACGGTTCATTATATATAGTGACATATTCCTCACCATGTACTTGTGGTATGCGGTACAGGAGATGGTGTACGAACTGGTCGGTTTCGTACCTTTCAACCCAGCTAGGTACGACTTGTGTTGGGCGATGTTTGAAATATGATGGTTTAGGTTGAAGTTTGTTTGAGTTTCCCCAACTTGTAGTCAATCAAATTATAGTATCGACATGGTGTAGTCATAGGCCCAGTTCAATTCCTCGTCTATAAGTGGAGGACTTTGATTGACATTTGATTTAGGAGATGTGTTCAGAAGGAGTGTAAACTAGATGAGGAGGAGTGTACGCTGGTTGAGGTAGAGGGTTTGACGGAACACGGTTTGAACGTCGACGAGAATATCGCTTGAGGTTTGAAGCCTCGATCGGCTGCTGCACTAGGATAACTGAAGGGATAGGGAGCCTAACCCAGGCGGAGGAGGCGCCCCTATCCCTCTAATCCACAATCCAGGCGCCAGTGGCCCTGAATTCTGCGGAGCTAACTCGGCGGAGGACAGGCCACAAGCCAGCGCGCAAAGACGGCAAGCAACATCAGCACACAACAACAGACGCGCGTGTGTGCCCACGCGCGGAATATCCTTAAGCTACTTTTGGTACGACGTACGGAAGATACCAAAAGGAAGATTCATCAAGATCCTAGGCAAGCACACGCCAACAGAATGGCGACACGTGGCATGGGCGGTACAACAGACACTGACAGGAACGACGACGTGACTTTTCTATGCTTCCTCCATAACGTCGTCAATAGCAACCGGCAGACATCCCCTGCTACTGTCAGACGTCATATCAGATGCCAGCAGGTGGGTCAAATACTGTAGCCAGACGAACACCGCCGTCCGCCAATCAGGAGCCGCCACGTGTCCGCATCAGGTGATGACCGAACAGTAGCCTGACGTGATCTACAGTGCTCAGCTCTTCCCGCCATTTTTCTGGAAGACTTTCTCTTGGGCTTCTAGATGGGCCCAAGCCAGATCCACTACTCGTGGCTTCTCATCTAGGCCCACGAGTTCTTCTAAAAATAGAAGAGTTCATCTCCTTTGCAAAGGATTCGAAATTACTCACTTGTAATAGAGAGCTAGGTTTAATTGTAACACTTTGTACACTCCAAAGTAATATTTACCGGTTCTTTGCAGTGGACGTAGGTTGTTACTCGACCGAAACCACTTACATCTTGTGTCTTTACTTTCACTCACTCATACATATTTCTCACCCGGGTTCGACCTAACGATTTGGGTAAAGGATAGTATTTGTAGTTACGTAAGTATAACCCTCCCGGTGATTAGAGATAATCACCGAGGTACTTTTTGTTTCTTGAATAACCACCACCCAAAACTTTACAAATTCTATAATAATTGTTTTTTTAAGAAATTTACATGTTTTATAAAGTTTATAAATTATATATTTTTACAACAATGCAAATTAATATAAATATAAATATATATACAAGGTTTTTTTTGAAAATTTACAAACTATTAAAAAAAAGAGTTAATTAAACGAATGGTCCCTGTGGTATGAACAGATTGCATCTTTGGTCTTCAAAACTTTGAAATTACCTAGATGCTCCTGGTTGTCTGACTTTTGTAACAACGTTGGTCCCTATCTCTAACAGTTTTCTATTATCTCCGTTAAATCCATGTAAAATTACCATCCTATCCTCACTATTAATAAAAACAAAAATAAATAAATAAATTAATAAATTAATTATTATTAAAGATTTCATATGGCCCCACTTCTTTTATCTTCTCCTTGCAATCAGCATTGCTCACTTAATATGCGGAGAGGAGGGTTGGTGGCGGTGGAGGTTGCCGGAATAGGCCGAATATGGTGGATGGAGATTGTCAGGAATATGAGGAAAGGAGGGTTGGTGGCGATGAAGGTTGCCGGAATACGCCAAATATGGTGGACAGTGGTGTTGATGGTTGTGAAGGTGGTGGTTGTCATCGTTGTGCTATCCGGTAGCTTGGTGGTAGTGGCTTGGTGCATGGTGGTGGTGAAATGAAGCTTACAATATTAAATAAAGTTCTCTCCTAATTAATACGGAAAACCTTTGTACTTAGACTATAGGGAGTGGAGGGGCGGGAATGAGGGGGGTGAAGCGCCATGTGGCACTTGTGGGACCCATGTGGGGGGAAAAAAATTGTGGGGAGTGGAAGGGGGGGGAAAGGGGGGTGAAAGGAATAATATTATATTGTGTTAAAGTTAAATAAAAAAAAAAGAAAAAAAAAAACACCCAATGAAAAGCCGCCACGTCACCTCCACAAGTGCCCCCCGCCCGCTTTCCCCCACCGCCTCCCCCTCCCCGCCCCCCCTTCCCCGCCCCATGGGCCGGTGTTACCGCCCGGCATTTGATTCCCGCCCCCCCAAAACCGCCCCACTCCCTCAAGTCTTAATTGTTTTGTCTTTTAGTAGGTTTTAGTAGGGTAAAATAGACATTTTACACACACATAACGGAGAACATTAACAACTGTTGGGGGTAGGGACCATCCAAGTGCAAAATCGTATACTATTGGAATCATTCGTGTTAATTGATGGCATTTATGCAATCTATGCATACCACATAGACCATCCCTATAATTAAGGCTAAAAAAATTGAAACAAGTATATACTGTATAAAATAAGAAGATGAAGTAAGAAAAAAACATTCATGCTTCACCCCACCCTCTAGTGTTTTTCTGCCACAAACAGCTACAAACGTAACTGTACAATGCAGGTTGCCTCTCTTGACCTTGTCAATATCATCAATCATTCAATCTATTATCGATATCATTACCTACAAGTTATATACATGAAGTAAAAACATGCAATAAGTTAAAATCTTTTTAAAATAACTAGTTCTAGTTATCTTAGCTAGAATAATAATAATTTTATCTAAAATTTGTTTTTTCAGTTTTATTTTCAATTTCATATCGTGACCTTCAAATCCGCATAGTCACAATCTAACATTAAAACAAAACTTATTTTATTTATAGACATTGACTAGACCACTAGTGAGTGATGCACAGGCCCCATACAGCTCTATGATAGTCAAAAGTGGAGGTTAGTATCTTGTAACATGTCCCCACCTTTTTGGTGACTCAGGTAGGTAGTCAAAGATAGGACTTGGGACCGAATGGTTTCAGATTTGAATTCCTGATTGTGTTCGGGTTTTACCGATTCTTTACTGTTGTGTCTTCGGGCGGGTGGGGTCGGGTTTTTTCCCCAAATCTGGTGATTAGGTGGGTTTTGTCTACCTAGCGGTACTTGTGGGCGGCCACCTAAGACGTGTCTTCACCTAAGAGCGTATGGGTGCGTTCACAATGGTAGATGCCTCAGGTAGTCGGGACATCAATTTGTTGGTGTTAAAAAAAAATAGGTTGCAACATAATTAGGGGTGTAAATGAGCCGAGCCCGAGCTTGACTAGGTTCAGCTCGGCTCGTGGTAATTTAAAAATAATTTTAAATGACCTAAAAGCTCGGCTCGAGCTCACTTCAATAGCTTAAATGAGCAAAAGCTCGGCTCGAGCTTGGCTCACCAATATTATTAATTAAAATTGAAAATGTTCAAATGACAAAATTGCATACCCATAAAAAAAAATAATATAACATTTGTTTGTGCTCGCGCTTTTTATGTAAGGCTCGAGCTCGGCCCTGGATAACTAAACGAGTCATATTTCAGGCTCGAACTCAGGCTCATTAAGGCTCGACTCGTTCAAGCTTTTTACTGAGCCGATTCCAAGTAACTCTCGAGCCGCTGCGTGTCATTTACACCCACATAATACACTGGTTATCATTCATGACTATAAGTCTGCTAGCCACACCCTTTGTATACAACGACAACTCTGCATTCAAGGAGGACATTGAGAAAAACATATTTCTAATCCCTCTGAAAAATTCACGATCATCATAATTAATTCATCAAAGATCCCCCAACTAAAAATATAAGAGCATTCACATCTGATTCTCCTTTTTTATCTTACGTATTTTTCTAAAATTTATTAATTTTTGAGTGAATAGCCAAATCCGTCCCTGGGGTTTGACCCATTTTGCCACATCCATCCATTTTGAGAATTTTTGACAACTGAGCCACTGTACTTTACACTTCTTTGCCAGATCCGTCCAAATTACAAACTCAATTAAAAACTAACTTTAAGTCGAGGGCAATTTGGTCATTTTCCATCTGATTATCTATTATTATATTTAAATAAGTCAGGTGGGACCCACAATTCACCTTCTTCCTCACCTTCCACCCAAGCCCTTCTTCACCTTTTACCACCACCACTAACCACCACCTCAGCCACCATCTCCACCACCTGGACAACCACCACCGTCTCCACCACCTGCACAACCACTACACACGTCTCACAATATCCGATGCCAAATCACCGAAACTCTCTCCGACGATCTGTTCACTTTCGGAGCCTTGTCACCATTGATTTAAGCTCAAACAATCTTGTGGGTCCCATCCCATCATCCATTGCTAACCTTGTAAACCTCCAAGACTTAATATTAAACTCAAACAAACTCACAGGAAAAAATCCATATCAAATAGGTAACTGTTTAACCCTGAAGAATATTATTATCTTTGACAACAGATTCTCCGGCAACATCCCAAAAGACATCGGCAGATTAACAAATCTTGAAGTTATTCGTAAGTATATCAGGTGCTAACCTTACCGGCGGTGATGACAGTGGTTAACGGTAATGTTGAATAAGACGATGGCGCAAGGTTTTAAAGATGAGAACGGTGATGGTGGTTTCCGCAAAAAGCTGTGGTGGCTATTGACGGTGGTGAACAGTAACGGCGTTGGTTTGCACGACTGCTAATGACGTTGGTGGTTGCCGTAGTGCCGCTGGTGGAGACCCTCTCAGACCGCCGGTCCAGATTGCACGACTGCTAATGATGTAGTAAAGGTATGTTGCCACCCAAATGTTTGCTGGAACGTATCTGGACATACCATTTGTCCAGATTCATTGTGAATCTGGATGGTATTATGTCTAGGTTCATACGTTAAAGAAAATCTGAAATGTTTAATATTTTATTATTATTATTATTATTATTATTATTATTATTATTAAAGAAAATCTAAAAGGGGTGGGAAATTTTATAGGTGAAATGACTAAAATGCCCTCGAGTTAACAGAATTATTTAACTGGGTTTGTGAATTGGACGGATTTGGCAAAGAAGTGTAAAGTATAGTGGCTCAGTTGTCAAAAATTCTCAAAATGGATGGATGTGACAACATGGTCAAACCCCAGGGACGGATTTGACTATTCACTCTTAATTTTTTAAAGACCTCACGTATTCCATTTATCATACTCAAAAGACACTTATTTTTTTTTTCTATCTTATACACTCACAATAAACTATAAGGGCTTGAATTAAAGTGAGAACACTCACGTCAGGTTCTCTATGTAGTATCTTTCTCTAAATTATAGAATAAAAATATAATGTTGGGTAGGGATCTTAAGAGAACCAATCCCTATTAGAGAAATGAGAGAACCATTCTGTGCCACATAATTCATATAAAGGCAATTTTTTTTTTTGCTTTAATCGCACATTTTTTCATTTATACATATGTGTATATGGCAATTAGACATATGTGTATATATCAATTATACATATGTGTATATAACATTTTTCAGCTATACATATGTGTATATTTCAGTTATACATATGTGTATATTGAAAAAAAAAATACAAAAAAATTAAAAAAAATTTTTTTGCATATAAAGCAGCGACTTTTGCAAAAAAAAAAAAAAAATTGCCTTAGAGAAATTTGTGATCCAGAATGATTCTCACAGTTCTCAATTTGGGAAAATATTATCATTTGAAGCAAATCCTATATATTGGTTCAAATGAGAACCTTTTCCCAAATTGAGAACTGTGAGAACCATTTTGGATCACAAATTTCCCGAAGGCAATTTTTTTTTCGGTTGCAAAATCGCTGCTTTATATGCAATAATTTTTTTTTTTATTTTTTTTCAATATACACATATGTATAGCTGAAAAATGCTAGATACACATATGTATAATTGCTATATACACATATGTATAATTGCCATATACACATATGTATAAATGAAAAAAAATCAAAAATTTTTTTTTTCGTTGCATAAAAATGTGCGATTAAAGCAAAAAATTTTTTTTTTTCATTTTTTTGCCTTTATATGAAATGTGTGGTCCAGAATGGTTCTCTCAGTTCTCAAATAGGGGTTGGTTCTCTTAGGATCTCTACCCATGTTTTCTTTTATTCGCACTCTCTATCAGAATCTCTAAAAGATAATGTTTATAAAATCTACACTAGTTTTTTAACTATTGAAATTTACAACTAATCTCTAAATATAATTTTGTGAGCTTATAAAATTGAGAAAAAATAATAAAATATGTGTTTGTGAGTAATACATTAATAGATGACCTGATTTCAAGTTTTGTCCTTTAGGTTTATACCAGATTTCAAAGCATGTCCTTTAACTTCAAAATTGATTGGTTTTGTACTTTATCTTTTAAAATCTTACAAGTTACGTCCTTTATTGCTAACTCAGTTAGTTTTCTTCATTAAGTTAGGTCACGTGGCTGGCACACGAGGGTATAACTAGTAAAATCATCCCCCCTAGAGTTCCCCCCAATTTAACATCATCTAAACCCTAATTTAAACTAGACTATGAAGTAAAACAAAATAGTATGAATAAATTAAATGCGTTATCAACATTTAACTAGTGTGTTGTAAGTTCGCGCGTTACGCAATGGTTGAATATGCTATTCAACAACCTTGTATGCTGCCTACACAACCCAATGTGTTGTGGTAGGAAGAAGAGGTTTGCATACTTAGGTGAATTCTAAGTAAGGGTTGTGATATAAGGGTATAAATGATGTTAAATTGGGGGGAAATTGAAGGGGGATGATTTTACTGTTATACCCTCGTGTGCCAGCCACGTGACCAAAGTCAACGAAGAAAACTATCTGAGTTAGCAATAAAAGACATAATATGCAAGATTTTAAAGATAAAGTACAAAACCAATCAATTTTGAAGTTAAAGGACATGCTTTGCAATCTTGTATAAATCTAAAGGACAAAACTTGTAATTCAGTCTTAATAGAGACAAAAATTTGATGGGGGAGATTTAGAAAAAGTAAACAAAATTTAGATGAAAATGTATAATTTAGTTAAACTAGATTAAACCCCGGGAGCATCCTGGGGTTGAGAAATCTAATATGACACATCAATTTTACATATGAAATAGACTAATATGCTTTACAGTTACATTCAGTAAAGCTTCAGGTAGCACCTAACCTAAAACAATTAACAATGTATCTCCAATGTTAACGTCTAACCTTAAACAATGTATGATTCTAATGTTAACATCTAACCTAAAAACAGTGTATAACTCTAATATTAGTACCTAACCTAAAACAATGTACAACTCCAATGCTAACACCTAACCTAAAACAATGTATAACTCCAATGTAACTCTAATATTAACACCTATCCTCTTTTTTTTTTTGAACGGCATCTCGCTCAGGGCTATACATGAGCATAGTCTGGCCGATGTGGGCTTCGAACCGGGCACTCCAGGGTAGGAAACAGGCTAAGCCTGAAAACCTCTCACCTCACCTGTAGCCAGTGGGAATCGAACCTGGCTCTCCGAGGAGAAACCAAGTTCTTTCCACCACTAGACCACAAGGTCATTGGCATTAACACCTATCCTAAAGGCTAAAAAAATGTACAACTCTAACATACTAATTAATATTGATACCTAACCTAAAACAATGTATAACTCTAGTAACCTATTATGCTCTGGTTGAAAATAGAATTCATATTTACAGTTTTGAACATAATTAGTGACTTGCCTATACATGAATAATGAATTACCTAAACACGTGTTTTTTTCTGTATGAACCAAACCCTACAAAAAATAGTCGTTTTTTTTCTCCGTTTTTTATATAGCACTATGGTATTCGTTGGAAAGATAATAAAACACTCGTTAATTTGGTGTAATTTTTTTCTTTAAAAAATCTCGTAGATAAAAAGATATTAACGATTAAAAATTATGAGAGGAAACATGAGAGAGAAAAATTCAATTTGGTTTTTAAAGTTTTTTCCTAAAATTACTTAATGCCACATGGCATCCTATATGACACTCTAAAGGGGAGAATGACTATATGAGTGTCATGTAGGATTTAACCATTTGAAATATATATTATATTATATAGGAAAAGTATAGAGAGAAAACCCACCGAAAACGTGTAAACCCATAGAAAACCCTAATTTACATATGTAACGTACGCAACAGAAAAAAATTTGTTTTTTTTATAAAAAAACCCTTCAGCGCTTTTTTTTTTGCTCTAAACATATGTAATCATATATGTTACATGTGGAAAAATTTGTATAAAAAAAATAAGTTTGTTTCATAGGGTTTTCTGTGGGTTTACTCGTTTTCGGTGAGTTTTTAGTATAACATTGCCATATATATATATATATATATATATATATATATATATCGCATTTTTCGTACATCGATGTTTTCGATTCCTTTTACATTGTATTATATTGAAAAAAACCAAATGCAACAATTTAAATACAATCAAATGTATTATAGACATGAAAATTAACACACACTTATTACTTTTTCGCATGGTGTTTTAGATTGCATGTCGAGAAATACATTAATTAGTGTTTTAAATTGTTACGTTTTGTGTTTTTCTATATAATACTTTGCCAAAAAAAAATATAAAACATCATGCCTAAAATTTAAAACACAATGTTTATATTGACTTCTCACACTTTGTGCAACAAATATTGTATTTCTTTTTATTGTATATATTTTTTCTCATACATATATTGTATTTCCTTTAATTTTAAAAATTTTGAATTCAAATAAACTAATAAGAGTCCTTCACAGGTAGCTCAGTTGGTGAATAGATCAGGGATCTCTCTTGAAGGTCTCAGGTTCGTTTCCCACGAAGGACATAATGAGAAAAATGATGGATGACTTATGGCCTATGGTCATGAGTTCGAGTCCTGATCTCGCCAGGTTTTACCGGTTCACTACTGTCGTGCCTTCGGGCCGGTATGTGGGTCGGTTTTCCTTGGAAGCGGACTGTCTGGCAGGCTAGGGGCTTCGTGCGTCCGGGGTGGACCGGCTGTGCCCCTGTCTTTGCCAATGGGGGCCGCGTACGAAGTACCCGGCGTTGTTTTGTGGTCGTTCAAAAAAAAAAAAAAAAACTAATAAGACCGAGCCATTGAAAATCCTTGTTTGGTCTGAAAAGTTCACTAATCTTAGCTCATTTGAGTATGAGTAGGTAGCTTCAACCCCCAAGGGCAGTTGTATTGGTTAAATGGTGTACACAAACAATCATGTTATTTGTACAATATAATTGAGCTAAACTTTATACTTTACAAGAATATGTATTGTGGTTTAAGGTGAGCATCAATTTTATCCTCTTATATCGTGTTAACTGGGCGCTGACGTGACAATGAATATAAAGCTTCTGTTCAAGTCACTTGACCCCGTTGTGGCTCAAGGTAAGCAATGACTTTATTCAGTTTTTTTTAACATTAAGTGAAATAAAATAAAAAACATTACATTACATTAAATAAAATAAAAACATTACATTACATTAAATAAAATAAAAACATTACATTACATTAAATAAAATAAAAACATTACATTACATTAAATAAAAATAAACAAAGACATAAATAACTAGAAAGTATAACTAAACATAACATAATTTGGGCTGTAACATTAGTCACAACGAAACATGTGGAAAATTTGGCTGAAGTCGAAAACATACGATATTTGATCAAGGTCTATGAGCGTGTTTACGGCTAAGTTGGGGTCATCGGCGTTATTCTTGATATTCTTTTAACATTTTATCAAATGTTTCACACTTCGATTATAAATTCTAAACTTATTACAATCAACTCAAGACACCACGAAAAACACGCACAAACTTGGAGGCTGCTCACGCTGGAATGCCTAACTCTTTAATTGACGAACAAGCTAAACCCTAAACCCACATGTTCTTTATATAGAGAAACATGTTCGTTGGGTTTGGGCCTTGGGTTATTAGTGAAGATGGATATCTTCACTACTACCCAACTTCGCCCGGTGAGCTTGTTTGCCTACCACAAGTTCGCTTAATATAATAAAGACGATTACACGTTATACAAAGCGCCTATCTACTAAGCTATTCTATAGTAAGCTGTTTTCACACAGAATGCACCAACATTATTTCCTATGTTAACTAGTGGGATACCCCCACGCTTCGCGGCATGCTTGTAGTCAGTATTGGTTAGGTTCATTATAGTCCAGTACGTTACATGCAATTGACATAGTAATTGACAAGTGTTTTACACTGATCGAAAATCGTAAAGACGATTTCCAGTACCTGTGTTGTTTGGTTGGTATCAACTCGTTGCAGTACTGGTATGGTATCATCCCTCGATATAGCTTGCGATACTAAAAAATATTTTATTTCAATACAACTCTGTGTTTCTCGAATTTTATACTACCATGTCGAGAAAAATATAAAAACAAATACAATATTAGTAGCAATGTTATTTACTTGGAATCTATTACAACTAGGGGTATATATCGACGCGCGTTGCGCGTTTTACAATTGAGATTTAGATGAGGTGTTGATCAATCAATGAATTATACAATCGAGATTCCATTTTGGTTTGTAAACGTTAAAAAAAATAAAGAAATCTACACATAAGGTAACACATGAAATTTGTAACGAAATGACATAATATTATGTTATTTATATTAATAGTATATAATATAATATAATATAAGCCAATGATCTCCAGCCCAGTTGGTTTGAGGTGGGAAGGTTTACCTCCTTGGAGGGTTCCTGCCCGGGGTTTGGTCTCAGATTCGATTCCCACGCATCAGCGAAAAATAACCGCTTGGGTTTGAAAGGAGAAACCCGTGTGTTGCTATGGGATTCGAACATGGGCAGTGGTCGCTTTGCAACACAAGATTTACCGCTGAAACACTACTCTTCAAAATAATATAATATAAGGTAACACAAGAAGAAATTTGTAACGAAATTACATAATATTATGTTATTTATATTAATAGTATATAATAAAATTTTTGAATTAAATAATATATACGAATATAATAATATATATAAATATAATAATATATATGAATATTAAATAAAATAATATATATGAATTTAATAATATATATAAATATAATAATATTAGAGTTACTATTCAAACTCTAAGGTATGTTATTATATTTATAATAAAAAATCAAGTATATTTAACTCATACAAAACATGATTTAAAATTAAAATAGAAAAGTATAGGTTAGTCATTATCGATTGCAATTTCTATCTTTAGTTAGTTTATAATAAAACTAGAAAGAAAATTAGTAGCTCATTTTAGCATGGGTTAAGTTAAATATGAAAACAAAGTCAAAGAAAACAAAATAAATAGACCATGAAGTAAAACAAAATAGTATGAATAAATTAAATGCGTTATCAACATTTAACTAGTGTGTTGTAAGTTCGCGCGTTACGCAATGGTTGAATATGCTATTCAACAACCTTGTATGTTGCCTACACAACCCAATGTGTTGTGGTAGGAAGAAGAGGTTTGCATACTTAGGTTTATGTTTGTTTGAAGAAGAGGAAGGGGAGAACTTTTAAGTGATATGTCTTCTAAAAACAACACTTTGTGTGTCCCCAAATGTTTGCCTGCGTCTGTACGGCGCATACATAAGTGGTTAGAAGAGCTTCTCACAAGAATACAAACACCCCCTTAAACTCCTCATTTTCTCTAAAAACTTTATCAATTTTCATTTGACACCCCCTCTAAGATTATGTGCTTATTTTTGTGTATGTTTTCGGTTGATCTACGTTTTGACATAAATTTTGTTTATAATTGAATCGGGTCAAATATAATACATTTTCACTATGTGGTATAAAAATTTGAGCAAGCCACAACGTGTGCTACCATTTTTATTGAAAAGGCACTATTTTCTTATTTGTTTATTTTTAAATACGTTTCGGTATAAATCCAAGTTGTGTTACGTTTCAACGTATTTTTTCTCGGCAAATAGGTTAGGTAAAATATAATGTGTTTTTGTGTGTTTAATTTTATGTGTGTTTTTTAGTTGGTGTACGCTTTAACATAAATTTTATTAGACAATAAGTCCGGTCAAAATCGTATACTAGTAAAAAATAATAATTATCGTATACGTTTACATGACTTGTATAAGAAAAATAAAGTTACATACTTGCACAAAATTTCCTTATTACATACCAACTTTAGCTGACAAGTATAACTATATATCCTTAGTCTTCTTGAATTTATTATTGATAAATTATTTTTTTATTGACAATTAAGCTTAACATGACATATTCACTCACGTTAGCTTCAGCATTGGACCATAATTTTCAATGTCCCCTATCTTTATATATACACACACCCTTTCATCTTTCTTTTAACCAAAGCATATGATGCCAAACCTGATTTAATTTTGTTCATTTCAAACACATTTTATATACTTGTGTGAAATTTTAGGATCTTAGAGATTGAAAAATGGATGTGAGTGACATATACAAAGCTAGTAGTAGTATAAGGTTAGGGAGTTTAAGTGGAAGAGCATCAAGTTTAAGATCTACAAGTAATTCTGCATGGAGGAATTCTGGTATGGAAGTTTTTTCAAAATCTTCACGTGAAGAAGATGATGAAGAAGCTCTTAAATGGGCTTCACTTGAGAAGTTGCCAACTTTTGATAGGTTGAAGAAAGGGTTGTTGTTTGGATCAAGTGGACCGTCGAATGAGATCGATATCGATAGTCTTGCATTTGATCAGAGAAAGCATTTGCTTGATAGACTTGTGAAGGTGGCTGATGAAGATAATGAGAAGTTTTTGTTGAAGCTAAGAAATAGGCTTGACAGGTTAATACACTTACCTAGAAGATATAAACACACACACACACACTCTTTCCGTTATTATTCCGTTATTATTATTTACTAGTGGGTTTACCAGCGCGTTGCAGCGGGATCCAAAAAAACTTATAATACGCTAGCAGTTTTTCACCGCGCATTGCAGGGGTAAATCTTATTTATTTATACAGAGTTATAAAGTTGAGTTCCTGTCATTTTTTCTAACATCCCAAATATATTTACAATACACACACAAATAGACATAAGATTAGACTGGTGGATGTGGGAGACAATCTAAAGGGCGAGAACAACCCTCCAGATCACCTACCACATAAGTAAGGAGAGTTATCCTCTTTTTTGAGACAACCTAAGGGGAACAACCTAAAACAAGCCCCATGATTGGTCCTCATATTAAAAAATCATTTAACTTGACCCGTCTCCCATGTTCCTCCAGAGACATTTGAGACGCAAGACACCCCAAGGGGAAAGTGTGCTTTGTCCAAGACAACCCAAAATAACACAGCGACGAGCCCCACACCCAATAGCCTTAGGCCGGTGGGTGTGGAGGCAACCCAAGAGGAAGAACAACCATCCACATCACCTGCCACATAAGCAAGGAGGGTTGTCCTCCTTTTTGAGACAACCAAAGGGGGCGGTGTGCTCCATCCAATACAACCCAAAACAAGCCCATGATTGGTCCCCAAATTAAAAAAAACATTTAACTTGGCCCGTTCCCCATGTTCCTCCAAAGACATTTGAGACGGAAGACACCCCAAGGGGGCGGTGTGCTCTGTCCAAGACAACCCAAAATAATCTGAGGACAAGCCCCACACCCAATAGCCTTAGAGAAGTCTGCAAAGTAGGCATCTGTGATCGTCCTTTCAGTGCAAAGAGGTCAAAAATAGTCTTTCGCGGATGAAATGGTGGTCACAAAATATCCACAGTAATCCTGTTTTCTGGCCGAAATTTCAAAAAGTGGTTATTTTGTGACCACACAAAGGGTCGCAATATTTGTTATTGCGTTTATGATTTTCTACGTTGCGACTATCCCAATATATAGTTCTACTTGAGTAGGCCCGACTCAAAGGGTGGGTGGGGTGTGGTCGACGGTTCCGGATCCGGTCTCCTAATGGGCCCGATTTTTAAACCAATTTACATATATATGTATTAAATTTTATATTTAGGATATATATTTGTTCTTATACATATAAGACTTGTTAGTAGAGCTGAAAAAGTCATGCTAATTTAATGTAGAGGTCTCAAAATTAAAGGCCCGGCCATAACACCAAATTCTATTTTTTAATTCATTCCTTTTTACTAAAATTTTAGGCACAATTTTTATGTTGTTCAAAATTTACTTATTTTAGTATTCTTTGAGAAGACCCTATGCTTGAGTGTCTAGTCATACTAGTTATTAACAATAAGGGGTTTATTAAAATTACAATGAATATATGCATTTTTTATATTTACAAGTTAATATACATGTTAAATAAGTTTCCACTAGATTTCTTCAAAAGCAATTTTTTGGAGTATTCACCTTATTTCTATCCATGTGTTTTTACTTTGTTGAGGGATTTTTCTTTTTAATCTTAAATTATTGTACAAGTATCAAGATTGTCAAACTTTTGTGCATTGAAAACATTTTATAGGTATTTATGAACTATATAAAGTGGATCCAAAAAAATGCACACATTTCTTGACTATTGAGTATTGAGGTAAAGTTTGTGATATTGTCTCACCTTCAACGTACCGTATCATTTACTTATGTACCTTAGAAATTAATGTGTTCATTATTTCTCTCATTATTATCTTGAACTTCTTATCAGTAGCAATTTTGTCATTTTATGATTTTGTCTTTTTGTGTTTTTTTTAACTTTTAACACCTATATTTTTTATCTTTTGTAAATTTGTGTTTATATTTTTGTTTTTTTTTGTTTTTATCTTACGTTTCGGTTTAAATTTTGTGAGTTAACACGTTGTAACTTGCGTATATGGTTTAATGTTTTTACATCTATTTTTTCTCATTTAACCCCGTACCAATGCTAGATCATAGGTCGACTTGGTTATTCTTTTTTATGTTTTACGTTTCGATCTGCGTTAATATGCCACAACAGACGTGCGTGGTTCAACGTTTTTACGTTTACTTTTCATTAAGCTTATGTTTATATACGTATTGGTGTAAATTTTGTTCGAATAACTTGTCTTTCCTATATGACGACATAACTTTTTCCATGACATTTGAATATACCGTCGTGACATGTAATTTTTATCATCACATTCGGCATTTACGTATTTTTATCTACGTTTCGAACCCGCTGCGGAGCGCGAGTCATAACCCACTAGTTATAAATATGATCTGCAACTTCCATTGTGGTGTAGTGGTAGGAAGCCTTGGTTCTCTACTTGAGACTCAGGTTCGATTCTCATTAGCAACACTTTAGAGGGGGCATGGTGGCTCAGTGAAGGAAGGCTGGGATCTTTGTGATCTTCAGTTTGATCTTGAGAGCATCCGGGTTTTACCACCAGTGGGCTTTCGGGCGGGTTGGTTTCCCCGGAACAGGAGATAACTTGGTGTGATTAAGCGCTTCGTACGGCTGGGTTGGGCCAGGTGTTGGCTTTTACCATTGGGTCACCCCGTACGGAGTACCTTGGCAATTCAATGTTTGTTGGCCGTTTAAAAAGAATATATATATCATCTCATCAGTTTAAGTAAACTAATCAACTTAATAGTTGACTTGTTGATGATTATATTGCTAAACATGTAATTACGTACTTAATTTTGAAACTCACTGGACTGTAACTAGTGCTTGAAGATCTAATAATCAAAGTAATAAAAAATATTTAAGAGTATGATAAATGCTCATTATTTTGGAAAAGAAAGTAATAAGTGACAGGATGATAACGACACTATAAATAAGATAAAGGTTACACCATCAAAATTTGGTGTTAAACCATCGGTGAAGATTCCAACCGTCAATACTTGTCTCTGGACATATACCAAGTCTCGGTGGTAATCCGTGGGTTAAATTCTGTTAGAAAAAGATGTGGCTAAGAGCACCTATAGTCGAGTGCCAACCAAGCGCGAAAGTGGGCTTTAGCGCCTTTGACGTGACAAACACCATCTCACCCGACGCTAAATGTGTTTTTTTGCTTATGACGTGAAAAAATTAACGCTCCATTTGAGCGTGGAATTCTTGCGATTAGGTGGAGCCAATCAAATGGTAAGGAGGGGCGTGAATTTCGTGCTGCAGTGTAGCTGGCCTAAGTTCTTTACCAATAGATCACATCACAACAACCTTTAAAAATTAAAATTTTCTTTTTCTATTGTGGAGCACCAGGTGAATATTGGTTGGTAAAAGTTTTTTTTTTTTTCTTGAATTGACACTTCTTTTGTGTTTTTTAGTATTTTAATTTATAATAATATGAATTTACTATCCTGTCAGCTATAACAATATATTTTTATAAAATATCTACAAATACTTTTTTTATTGGAAAAATAGAATTATTAATAATGAAGTAGATGGGTTAGAAAGGCGTCAAATAAGGTAATAACTTATTTGACTTTTTATTTTTTTTTTATCGGCAAAGAACTCCTGTGCTAGTCACTGGGAACCGGGTGATGTATTCAAGGTCGATTCATCAACCGTCACGAGCCCCTACCTCACCTGATGCGCGGGAACCAAATTGAATTCATAAACCCTCGCCTCCCATCAGACTCGAACCCGGGTCAATCCGGATCCTGTCCTCACCCGGTCCCGTTGAGCTATAAGCTCGTTCGCATTTGACTTTTTACTTAATTATTTATAGAGGACAATCTCACGTACCCACTAAATCTAATCTAAACTTTTCATCACTTGAGAATTGAAGGGTATAACCTTACCACACTCTTTAACACCACCAAGGTACCGACCCTAGTACTCTTTACTTGAATAGTTACTCAATTATAAAGTAAGAGTAAGTAGTTTTTATTGTCATAAAAAAGGGTAATTTTTATATGATTACAGTAATGAGATTATTAATGCATTGTCATGGTACAGGGTTGGAATTGATTTGCCAACAATTGAAGTTAGATTTGAGCACATGACTGTGGAGGCAGATGTGAACACAGGAAGCAGAGCTTTGCCAAGTTTCATAAACTTTCACATTGATATTTTTGAGGTATACATTTTTGGTGGTTATTTCTTTCATTTCAATGTTCATGTTTTAAGCATTGTTTTCTAACTTTGGTAATTAATCAAGTCCTTGTGGTTTGTTTTTATGGAGTCAAAACAAATATAAAATTTCAATTTGATTGAATTAAGTCCCAACAACCTTCTTTGAACCAAAAAATTAGACAATTACTTGGTTACTTTATTTTAAGTCTGTCGTCAGGTGGCATAACATATCAAAACACGTTCTCACTAAAATGGGTTCAGTTTAAAACATCTCTTTTTTAAAAAATTATCAATTTGGGTTTAGTCAAAATGGGTTATGGTGTGCCAAGGTTGAAACGGATCATTTAAAAATAAAGGTGAAGGTGCCGCCGTGGGCTACTGCAAAATGATTTTTCTAAACTATAATTTTGTTAGGATTAAGTGGCGCAACGGAATAACCGGTTCGCAACGAACACGCAATAACAAGTCGAGAAAATATAAAAGCAAGACACACACGAACACGAGAATTTTACGTGGTTCGGTTCCAGTGGGGAACCAACGTCCACGGGCTGCAACTAGGGATATATTATTTAGCTCTGACAACTATTACAATTACATAGACAGGATATATATAGAGACTAATCTAGGGTTTAGGCTTGGTGAACAAGAAAACCTAAATGGGCTTCCTAAACATCCAATAAAACAAGCCTGATAGCAATACCTAGCCCAAGGACTTCATACCCAACAATCTCCCACTTGAAGGCCTTGCGATTAACACCAAGTCCGCCAACAAGCACAAAGCAATCCATGTCTTCAGTAATCTGTAAAGTTCAAACACACACAGGAACATAAATCTTCCAGGTCCAGCTCCCAAGAACAAACCAAACTTCAAACCATGTATCCCCAATCAACCTAGTTACAGCCGGCCAATCATCATCAGTAAACAGAAAGTCCCGTTGAAGCCCCAGATGGCTTCAACCCGGTCTCAAAAGACCCCGTCTTCACATCCTCAATCCCAACTGATTCCCATAAACACAAACCATCAGATACAGGGATTCTCAGAGGAACACTCCCCACTAGCAGAAACTTCTCACGAGAGATTTCATTCGGAAACCTGGTCTTCTGAACCTAACGTCGATTTCCAGACGGTGTCGGAGAACTCCTCGTTCTCCCACTACTACGAAAATCTCGTACATGTGCAGACCTCCGAATATGCTCAAGCGGATTACCTGAAGTCCCAGAGTCCTTTTCTGCAAACTGGACTCGTTTAACTATCAAATCAGCGAGCCCGACTTTGGCGTTCGTCTTAATAGGGGCGGTCACTTCCCTAGACGGAACAAGCACCATATACAATGAACCCTTCTTGAAACCACTAGCAACCACGAGATTACCTTTCACGACCTTCCACTTTCCACCACCAAACTTAATGTCCAAACCTTGTTCGGCCAACTGCCCAACGGAGATCAACTTCGTTTCAAGCCTTGGAATAACCCTGACGTTACACAAAGTCCAAGTAGTGCCCAAAGTAGTCACCAGATCCAAATCTCCCATGCCAGTCACATCAAGAATTTCACCGTTTCCTAGCCTAACCTTGCCAAAATCGCCCTTATTAATATTCCGCATGCCATCATTGCTATGGGTAGCATGGAATGATGCACCGGAATCCATGACCCAGGATTCCACAATGCTTTCAACACATAGTATCAAAGCGTCATCCTCAGAATCGCTTACCGCAGCAGTGTTCAATTCACCAGAATTATTCGATCCTCCATAAGAATTTTTATTCGGACATTCACTCCTATAATGTCCATTTTCATTGCAGTCCCAAAAACGCACACTCAGACGATCCCTAGATGAGCTCCTGCCCCGACCCTTGCTGCTCCCACTGTTTCTACTATTTCCACTTCCCCTTCCCTGCCAACATGTAACATCTCAGAAGACG
The DNA here is from genome assembly GCA_030844895.1 of Ambrosia x helenae. Taxonomy (NCBI): domain Eukaryota; kingdom Viridiplantae; phylum Streptophyta; class Magnoliopsida; order Asterales; family Asteraceae; genus Ambrosia; species Ambrosia x helenae. The sequence goes on along the minus strand of JAUTDX010001430.1, from coordinate 18,479 downwards.
ACCCTTTAGTATTCTTGCGGCGAACATCCTCGCCTAATACCAAATCCTGGATCTTTTCAAATGTTAACCCTTCAGGCCCAACTGAGTTAGTGACAGCTGTCACCGTTCCGGACCAACTATCAGGCAGTGAAGATAGTAAAATCACAGCTTTGGTCTCATCATCGAATTTCATTCCCACAAACGAAAATCTGGACAGAAGAGAATTCAAATTATTTATGTGCTTGGTCACTTAGCTTCCCCCTTTCATTGTCATCGTGAACAACTCTCTCATCAAGAACACTTTATTAGCTGCAGACAGTTTTTCATACATGTTCGACACAGCCAACATCATACCATGACCCGTGGTTTCAGACATGATGTTAAATGCAACGCTCCTCGTTAACGACAATGTAACAACACCTCTAGCTTTCTTGTCCTTGGCATTCCACAGAGCTTCTTCAGCTTCATCCATTTTCTTCGGTTTTTCTTCCGGTACCATATCCAAGTCTTTTTGACCCAACAATGAATCTATCTGCATTTTCCACCAACTAAAATCCGAACCGTCAAACTTTTCAATCACCAATTTTTCGTCTTCGCCCATAATGACAAACGAAAAATAGACCAAAGTTACCCGGCTCCAAAGTTGATAACAACCTGTCAAAAACTGACAAACAAACCAAACCCGAACGACAACCCAAATCTTAATCGCAAGAAACCTGAAATCTGTGAAACGTTGCGTGAATCCAACGAGCCAAGCTCTGATACCACTTGTTAGGATTAAGTGGCGCAGCGGAATAACCGGTTCACAACGAACATGCAATAACAAGCTGAGAAAATATAAAGCACGACACAGACGAACACGGGAATTTTACGTGGTTCGGTTCCAGTGGGGAACCTACGTCCACGGACTGCAACTAGTGATATATTATTTAGCTCTGACAACTATTACAATTACATAGACATGATATATATGGAGACTAATCTAGGGTTTAGGCTTGTTGAACAAGAAAACCTAAATGGGCTTCCTAAACATCTAATAAAACAAGCCCGATAGCAATACCTAGCCCAAGGACTTCACACCCAACAAATTTTAACAACTTGTTTTATATTCTATAGAATTTTTCCTAATTTATTAGTCTTGGATACAACTGTTCAAATCGCTCAACGCTCGTGACTCGATCACCGCTCGCTCGGAAAATACTTGAAAATGCTTACTCGATTTTTCGCTCGATTGTAAACGAGCCGATCAGCTCGGTTCGGTTTGTAAATGAGCTAAGCACGAGCAAAGGTCTGCTCGGCTCAGTTCGGCTTGAATTAACTTTGTTAATGTATTATATATATAATCATAATTATATACGTACACACAAATTACAATTATATTTATAGTTTTATACATACCACACTCTATTGGGTTTGAACTAATATACCCAAATAAAAATAACTAACCCAATAAAAACTTAACACTAAGGTTAATAGTTAAACCCTAAGCTGTGGAGTGACAGTCTTGACTTTTTTTTATCTTATTTGCTGTCCGTCGCCAATCATCGCTTGATATCACCCTACACCTCAATGTGACAATTGTTATCTACAATATGCTCATCATCTCACCAGCCTCAACCTAAGCCTCATCCTCGGACCTCTATATTAGTGTTATCATCGGCCAGTTCAACCTTAGTCGTCACTTGGCAACGAAAACATCGAAGGAAACATCCCAAATTTATGCTTGTCCAAATTACTCTCCGCCCGTCGCTCGCTTGGAAAAATTCGTGCTCGAAAGATGCTCGCTTGGTTTTCGGCTCGGTTGTAAACGAGCCGCTTCACTCTGTTCAGTTTGTAAACGAGCCAAAAACGACCAAGATCCGCTCGGTTCGGCTCAGCTTGTTAACAACCCAAATCTGGGATGGTTCTTACATTCAACATGCATATTTTAAAGTACATATGAAACACTATCATTTTACTTTTTGCATGTTTTATCTAATTTTTGTTATATTTGTTTTCTATAGGGATTCTTGAGCACATTCCATCTACTTCCAAATTCAAAAAGGCATATAACCATTCTTGATGATGTTAGTGGTGTTGTTAAACCTAGCAGGTGAAGAAGAATATAAATTACAGTTTGATTAATTTTTATTTATATGATTTAATTATTTATTATTATAATAAATTATTTTCATCTAAATGTGTTTGTAGAATGACATTATTGTTGGGTCCTCCAAGTTCTGGGAAGACAACACTCTTGTTAGCCTTAGCTGGCAAGTTGGCCAAGGAGCTTAAGGTAGATTACCGATCCCAATCACTTGTTCCTGAAAAGTGAAAATACTGTAATAAATTCAGACGTAGTAAAATGGACGGTATGGGTAATGGTTCAAAATTATCCATACCAGGTTGGGTTGGATCAACCCTCTACCACTTTTTATTAAAGATTTTTTTTTTAAAATAAAACAACTTGTCAAATATTGTTAAAAAATCAGTTAGGTGTAGGAGGTTTATGCATTCAAAATACACCTTAGACATGTTTGACTCATTTGACATATTATCATTTTAGCTATTTTTTTACCAAATACAAAAAAAGATAGGAAAATCACCTCAATGAGTAAACAAACTGAAGTTGTGACATTTAATTAAACTCGTTTATCTAGTCCTAAAATTAAAATGTTTTAATTACAGAGCTCGGGGAAGGTGACATATAATGGCCATGAGCTACATGAATTTGTACCTGAAAGAACATCGGCTTATATTAGTCAAAACGATGTCCATATTGGAGAATTAACGGTCAGAGAAACTCTAGCTTTCTCTGCTCGATGCCAAGGAGTTGGATCACGCTACGGTTAGTATTGGTGGGTGGGTCGTGTATTGGTTTGGGTTCTAAAGGTTCATCATTCTCTAATGCGGACTATAACACACTTAAGGGCTCTTAGTAGCCTTTTAACGATTTCTTTTTAAGGCTACTTGTGAATCAGGTGGTAAATCCTCTTACGCATTAAGTTTCAAAATGTCATTGAATGAAAATATAGCCCATTTATCCGTTCACTTGTATTCATAACCCCTCAGTTGGTCACACACACCACCTCCTCGACTCCACCACCACCTCTTCCATCACAAACTAGTTAGCCCGAGCCAAGTTAGGCCTCTTACTGGATCAGAGTCTTTTACCCAATTAAAGCTCTTAATGGCTTAACACTTACTGACACAGAAGTTGCCAAACAGCCCCTTAGTTGGTTGAGGTTAACTTGCATAATCTTAATTTCCTTATTTAATTTTTCTGAAATTTAATTAATGTTATAACTATGTTAAGAAAACAAGGTAATTAAAAGTACAGTCTAATTTTTTAATATAATTTTTTTAAGGCTGCATACATTAAAAATATACTTGTTGGTCTTTTAAAATGTTTGGCCCATTCCTTTTTAGCTAGTTTCTCAAAATCGACCGCTAATATAAAATAAAACCTAAATCAATTTATTTAAAAGTAAACGGGTCATGATTGACAAAAGGGTTAATAATGGTTTGACATGTGGATTACAGAAATGTTGGCAGAGTTAGCAAGAAGGGAGAAAAATGCAAACATCAAGCCTGATCCTGATATCGATATATACATGAAGGTAAAATATAACCTTCCGGGATTACATACAACCCATTTTTAAAAATCTTTTTCAAGTGAAAAGGATTAAAACTTTATTCTTTTCTTATATTATTTAGGCTGCAGCAATAGAAGGACAAGAAGCTAGTGTGGTAACTGATTACACTCTGAAGGTGTGATAATGCAAACATTTTATCAATATTTGTACATAGAGGTAGCAAAATGCGTGTTTCAAGCGGAATGGATAACGGTCAAAATTAGGTTTGGGTCAAATAGGTAGCTTGTTGGTACGGGTTGACTAAACCCGTAAGATTTTTTTGTCCACATTTTTGCTCTGGTTAACTTATAATAAGTGTGTCAAATATGATTACAAAAATTATACTTCGTTTTAATTATAACCTTTCGAATAAAATATTATATGATTTTTAAAAGACACATTTGACCGACTTCTAAAATAATAAATGTAAGTTTTAGTAACATGTATAATTTTCTGAATAAAAAAGATTTGTAGTAAATTACACGGATGTTCCTTACAGTTTGGGACAAATTAATGAATTTGGTCGCTAGGCTTTAAATTTTACGGATTTGGCCCCCGACTACCATGTTTTCTTTAAAAGATGGTCCATCCATTTTATGAGAAGAAATTTTGTCTTATTAACGACTTGTTGACTTGGTTTAATTAGTTTTTTAATCATCCATTGACCCGTTAGAGATAAAACATAGCTTGTATCTATAAACTCATTGCAATTTCCACCTCTATTTAAACATCTTAAAAAAACCCCTCGAACTCTAACATGAACGATTTTTGTAACAGATATTAGGGTTGGACATATGTGCTGATACACTGGTAGGGGATCAAATGATAAGAGGTATATCTGGCGGTCAAAAGAAACGTGTGACAACAGGCGAAATGATTGTAGGACCCTCAAAGGTTCTTCTCATGGACGAGATATCAACGGGTTTAGATAGTTCCACAACTTTCCAAAATTGTGAGATCACTTAAACAGTTTCTTCATATTCTTGAAGGAACTGCTGTTATTTCTCTCCTGCAGCCCGCACCGGAAACTTATGATTTGTTTGATGACATCATCCTTTTAACTGATGGGAAGATCGTGTATCAGGGGCCACGTGAAAACGTTCTTGAGTTTTTTGAATCGATGGGGTTCAAATGTCCAGAGAGGAAAGGAGTTGCTGACTTCTTGCAAGAAGTAAGCACATGTTAATTTGGTTGTATAATTTATAAAGAGGTGGGAAGATGGGAAAATCGGTCTGGTTGGGCATGGGGTTAAAGCGGTTCCTTTAGTATGGTACGAAGCAGACAGAGTCGAGTTGGGTTGATCTGAAAACAATAATTGTTTGTTTTCATAGAGGTGGAAAAGTGGGCTAGTCGGGGCGGGCAGGGCACCAATTTGGGTTAAAACCATAACTTGGTACGTGTCGAAATGGCCCGGGTCAAGTTGGCTTGATCTGTCAATACTTTTCTTTCTCTTTTTTCCCATATTATTGTTAAACTATTTTTAAAAGAAAATGTTGTTACAAACTTACAATAATAATAATCCAAACCTTTGAATAAAAATAATTAGGCATATGCATAAAAACCAACATCAACAACTTTCATCTTGCTTGACTGATTCCTCTTTTAACTAACCTTATAAAGGGTTATTATTATATAAACCCTGCATAATGTTACATCAACTCACTCATAAATGAACAAGTTGAAATAATTTTGTTGAATTCGTTTTCACACATTTATGCTAAAATATGGAATTGGGTTGTAGGTGACATCAAAGAAAGACCAACAACAATATTGGATTAGAAGAGATCAACCTTATAGATTTGTGACAGCTAAGGAATTCGCTGAGGCATACGAATCATTTCATGTTGGAAGGGAATTGAGAAATGATATATCAACCCCATTTGAGAAAACCAAAAGCCACCCTGCAGCTCTAACAACCGAAAAATATGGTTTAAATAAGAAAGAACTCTTGAAGGCTTGTATTGATAGAGAAATATTGCTTATGAGGAGGAATTCATTCGTTTATTTCTTCAAATTATTCCAAGTGAGTGCCATGTTTCCTTAAATAGTTGAACACAGAGCTAATTAGTGTTTTATTTATATATAAAAAAATATTTAACCTTTCAAAATAATTTTTTATAAGAGGGTGTTTATTATTGGTTTTGTAAATTTAAAATTGCTTTTTTGTTCAAAGTGCTTATTCATTTATGAATTTTTTAAAACGAGCTTTTAAAAATATGTTTATTAACTTTCATGGTGGGAAACAAGATCAATAAGACTATTGGGTATACAGACGAGGAAAAGCTTGCCACGTAAGAAAAAGGTGACTTGGGACGGGGCAGGGGGCGGTGTAGGGAGGGAGGACGGGGGCACGTGATTGGTGGAGGCATTGGTGGGTGATGATGATTGGTCCGTCTCCAATGTCTCGGAGAGGACATAAGGGACGGGGGGGGGGGGGGGGGACATGGAAGGGGGGTGGTGTTGGTGTCCAGGACATAGCAAAATGTGGAGAACAGGGGTGTGCCCCGTCTGTTTACCTGTTAGCCTAAGTTGTTTCTTAAAACGTATTTGACTTACCTTATGTAAAATGATCAAAGAGTGCAGATGACAATAAATGCAAAGGGTGAGTGAGCAATATGTCAATTGTATTCTAAAAGTCAAAAGCTAAAATAAAAATATATAATTTCTAACTTCTTTGAAACAACATTTTGCATCGATATCAAAAAGTTAAAACAGAACGTGTTTCTACCAAAACCAAATAATTTATTGACTTATTAGTTTTTTGAAAAAAGCCAATAAATTATTTCTCAAACTCAATCCCAAACACCCTCTAAATTTGGTTCCTTATAATTTTTAATAATCTTGATATAAAGTAATTCATATAGCTTATCTAGAAAAAAAAAACCACGAAAGTTTCAAAAGTTTTAATAATTTTGGTTTAAGGTAGCCCGGGTAAATTTGATATTTCATTAACTTTGACCCTGTTCACTTTTTTTCATTTTTTAGTATATGGAAACTCATTACTTGCTAGCTAACAATGAGGATATTAAGTTAGTTAGTTACTCTTTTTAACGGCCAGTAAGTGTCTTAAACTTTTGAAATAATTACACCGTCAGTCCCTGTGGTGTCCACGAAATTTCAACGTCAGAGAGTAACGGTGTAATTATTCAAACTTTTTAATATGCCATTCTTGTAGATTTAAATTGAAAAGGTTAAAAACAACTTAACATATTAAACTTTCATTTTGTAAAGCCTCTCAAACTTTAAGAAAAATAATTTCGATTTTAACTCGTATGATTTTTCTTTCGAAAGCAAAGAAAAAATTACATGTTTCATATCTTTTGACAAAGCCTCTCTGTTAAAATATATAAACTATACTTTTATGTTATTATTATGTGTTATTTTCTAAGTATTAAAGTAATTAGGGTAAGGCAAAATAAGGCAAATGGGTCAACCGTTTATTCATGACCATCATACCTCGCATGTAAACAATGACCAATACTTTAGGTGCTTGACAATGATTCAATATACCAAAACAATTACCTGCATATGTCTTTCGGACAGTTGTGATTTAAAAGTGTTACTTTGATTCTTGATATCCAACAGTCTCAATCTATTAATAACTTCTGGTTAACATGAAGTGTATATATATCATGCCAAAATGATGATGATGTAGCAGTAACCTTAACCATGTTTGACATGTTTTACTAGACATGTTATCAGGACATTTCATACTTGCTAACTATGATTAATTTAAGTCAATAATTTTGACCATGTTGACTTTTTCTAGACTTGCTACCTTAAACCGATTAAGGTTTCTTATGGTTATATTTTTCATATAGGTTACGAAAATCTAATCATATTTATGTTTTTTTTTTAACTCTGTTTCAGTTGTCTGTGATGTCATTAATCACTTTAACTGTGTTCTTCCGAACTGAAATGGATAGAAGTAACATGGAAGATGGTGGGATATATGTTGGTGCTCTTTTTTTTGGTGTAGTTATGGTCATGTTTAACGGGATGTCTGAAATCTCAATGACAATCGCAAAGCTTCCAGTATTTTACAAACAAAGGGATTTTCTATTTTACCCTCCGTGGGCGTATGCTTTACCTACATGGGTTATCAAGATTCCAGTTTCATTTCTTGAAGCTGGACTTTGGACAATTTTGACTTATTATGTTATAGGATTTGATCCTAACGTGGCAAGGTGAGTACAAATTTGTATTGAGTAAACTGGGTTGGGTCCGTTCGGTTGACATGAAACTCGTTTGTTCAGAAACATATATACACACAAATATATATGTGTGTATATATGTGGATTATCTTAAAAAGAATCCTATATATGCTTTTAGTAAAAGTAAGTTTAAATTCCAAGTTTGTTTCTTCAGTCACACATAACAAAAGTGGTTAAGTCCTCAAGAAAGCGAAAACTCTTCCTTTTATGTATGATATTTAAACAAAAAAAAAACAAACTAATCTTAGGGGAAGACCAATATTGAATTTCTGGCATTGGGTATATAATGAATAATTTGGTGTGATTTTAGGAGTGAAAGTAGAGTAACATTCTTCGTAAAGTTATTTTCTTTTTCAAGTTGTGACTAATCCCAATTTTTTTTTTAAATATGTAGATTTTTTCCTACGATAAACCCAATATATAAATAGGGTTAGTATGTACATGTTAGAGCATTCTCATTAGAAACCCCAAAAAACTGGGTGACAAAACCCTATAATTTTTTTGGGGGTTGGGGGTGATTGTGAGTGAAGAAAATGTTAGAGCATGTTAGAGCATTCGCATTCTCATTAGTCGCTACGACTCCCAACTAAGCACTTGATCACCACCACTCCTAACCGCAACTTTTTTCCAATGCTACTCCCAAACTAACTAAACTTAACCCAGTTAAATTTTTTTTTTTCTGACATAGCACTTTTTTGTTGACGTGGAAGCTGTCACATCAGCATTCCACGTCTCTAAAAAATGGCCACGTTACTAAAAAAGTCTCACGTTAGAAAAAAAAAATTAACTCGGTTAGGCTTTGGTTAGTTTGGGAGTGGCAGAAAAAATAAGTTGCATGTTGGGGATGGTGGTGGTCAAACGGTGAGTTGGAAGTGACAACAACCAACATTTGATAATTGGGTTATTAAAATCAAATAAAAATTATTTAAATCACGATTTAAAATTTTACTTGAAACAGTTAGCCGTTAGGATGTATGTATTAAGAATACACTTTAGTTCTTTTTTTCCTTTATTCAATTTGTCCGATTTCCTTTCAAGCTATTTTTCAAATTTCCTGTTTTTTTCTTATCAAAGATAACAAATAACCGAAATTCACAATATATATAGTTAAATTGCTCTAATATATTTTTCTTTTTTTTAAATGTTTAATTGTAGAATCTTTTTGCTTGCAGATTCTTCAAGCAGTTCCTTCTGCTCTTGCTTGTTAACCAAACGGCTTCTGCATTGTTTCGATTCATTGGAGCACTTGGTCGAAACATGATTGTTGCTAACACGTTTGGTTCATTTGCACTTCTATTAGTTTTTGCTTTGGGTGGCTTTGTTCTTGTTCGCGGTACTGTTTTTATAGATAATTATATTGTATAAAATTATAATCGTACGTTCTTTATGATCAACTAACAAACATTTTTGATGTATTTTTCTTTTGATTGTTGAAGAGGATGTGAAGAAGTGGTGGTTGTGGGGATACTGGTCATCACCTATGATGTATGCCATGAACGGCATTGTTGTGAACGAATTTCTTGGACACCAATGGAGAACGGTAATAATCAGTTTTCTAACATTTGAACAAAATATATAGTTAGTTATTTTGGGGTTAAATGAGTCCTATCTGTTTAACCAACATATTGCACTTTTTGCTCAAAATAATACATGTTTGTAACTTTTATTACTTGCATCCAGCACTACGTTTAACTACATTATATGGTTGTGTAATCAATGTTTTGCTTTGAAATGTGATACATAAGACACTTATATAAGTGCCCACTTCACTTTCTTTCGAACTCCCATCATATATGTTAAGAAGTACATAACAAAGCACCATGTGACTCCCATACTTATTGAATAAAATTGGTTTAGCATAAAAAAAATGCACATTCAACAAATAACAAAATTTAAGTAGTGAATTGTCAACACTGTAATACTTGTATGTAACGTTGACTGGATATAGTAAAAGAGAGAAATATAAACGGATTTATTGTTACATAATTGTCTTATGTATCATATTTAAAGCAATAAACACAAGTATGTATGCGATTCTCACATGTCTCTGTATGCATATATACATATATATGATATAGCGGTGTTGGAACAGCTAGCATACACACGGACACAAACGCATATGTGTATTTATGATGTAATATTTTTGTACATGATTTTGGTGTTATGTAGCGAACTAACGATACCACACTTGGGAGATTGATTATCAAATCGGGAGGATTCTTTGCGGAAAACTATTGGTATTGGATTGCAATTGCAGCTTTGGTTGGATACATTTTTCTCTTCAACATTTGTTTTAATTTGTCTCTGGCTTTTCTCGATCGTGAGTATCTCAATTTTTGGCTATTTTGAACATGTTAAGTGGGCATAGTAACGGGCCGGGCAGGTAGACCCAAAAACCAACTTCTTTTGTTATGAACATTTAGTGTATCAAATATTATTACAAACCTAATTTAATTTTAAAAGCAATTGTTGAAAACCTTGAACTTATGTCAAGGTTTATGAAAACTTAATGTGAGAATTTTATGTGAATTCTCACATAAGTCCTTAAATTTGATTTTTATGATCAAATCCCTTGGCTTTTAAATACTACACAAGATAAAGGAAAAGATAAAAAACCTTTTTTTTATTTATAAACTCAGGGGTTATATTCTAAAGAAAAAAGATGATGTTAATTTATCACCTCATACGAGAGATAAAACATAATCCAAAATCGCCCCATTCATAAATAAATTGGTTGGGATTAACACTTAAGTATTTTTAGGTCATTTTCTAATATTCTGAACTCAACAGCTTTCGGGAAAGCACAGTCTAATGTATCAGCACCGAATGATAGCGATACTCAAGTTGTGGAATTGGCATCCACAACAACAGGTGATGCTAGTCAAACCAAGAAAAAAGGGATGATTCTTCCATTTGAACCCCACTCAATTACGTTTAGTGATGTCAAATACTCGGTTGATATGCCACAGGTAATGTGATTAAAACTTTAACTGTTTTAAAATGTTAAGATATCGAAATTCCAAGTTTTAAATTAGCTTAAAGGCAATGATATACAAATTGCATATCATTTAAACATATTGGACAAATCCATATTCTAAAGTTACACAAAAGATTTTACTCGGGTTAACCATTATCTATTTTCACATGTTACCTAACTCTACTCAATTGGACCATGTAAAGTACCACCTTGTGTAATGGGATTTTAAGTGTTAACATCATGACAACTATTTTAGGAAATGAAAGAGCAAGGTGTGAATGAAGATAGATTATTGCTACTCAAGGGTGTGAGTGGAGCGTTTCGACCCGGTGTTCTTACAGCTCTAATGGGGGTTAGTGGTGCTGGAAAAACTACTCTAATGGATGTGTTGGCGGGTAGAAAAAACCGGTGGTTATATAGAAGGTGATGTCAGGATTTCCGGGTACCCAAAAAAACAGGAAACTTTCGCTCGGATATCTGGTTATTGCGAGCAAAATGATATACACTCTCCTCATGTTACAGTTTACGAGTCCTTGCTTTACTCAGCTTGGCTAAGGCTATCTTCAGATGTTGATGAAAGCACCCGAAAGGTTTGTGCAAAACATATGTTTGATGTTAAAAGGGGATTAGTTGTGTCGATCACTGTCGTATTGATAGGTTTCTGGTTAAATTGTATGACCCTAACATGATCCATAGTTTATTCACATCAACATATCAATCCTATCTAACACTAACTTAAAAACCGTTTAACCAAAACACGATTCATTTAAACCATTTATTTCAACATGTAACGAGTTAACAACTAGTTATAAAGTTGTAAACGTGTTAATCAGGGTGGGGATTGTAAAATATGGGTAAACGAGTTAACTTATTTGCGTGTTTAATTAAACGAGTTGAAGGGTCAACTTGTTTATTAAACGGGTGAAACATGTCACCTTGAAGACGACTCATTTTTTAAATATGTTAAATAGGTCAGTTAATAGTGAGGTGTTTGTGGTATCACATGAGTTTTTCGGTATCAGGTTCTATTGTTCTAACAATAAAAAACACACATTTTGATGATAAAATTATAATAGAGACCCTAAAACACCTTTTCTGTATGTAAGTCCCTAAAATAACAATTGATTTAAATGCAATTTAGCCAACATTTTGCCATAATAATTATGAAAAAATGTCTTTTTTAGTTATAAGTGACAAGGTTGTACATTATTTATAGGGTTTTTGTTGACGAGGTTATGGACCTTGTGGAACTAAACCCATTAAGGGATGCATTAGTCGGGTTACCCGGCGTCAATGGACTCTCAACCGAACAAAGAAGAGGTTGACCATAGCCGTCGAGCTTGTGGCTAATCCATCCATAATCTTTATGGATGAGCCAACCTCTGGGCTAGATGCAAGAGCTGCTGCCATTGTGATGAGAACCGTTAGGAACACTGTGGACACTGGACGAACCGTTGTGTGCACCATTCATCAACCTAGCATTGATATCTTTGAAGCTTTTGATGAGGTACAACATTAATTTTGTCATTGAATTACATTAATGTTAGGTATGTGTATGTTGATATAAAACACTGGCTTGCAGTTGTTCTTAATGAAACGAGGTGGACAAGAGATATATGTTGGCCCCGTAGGTCGCCAATCTTGTGAGCTGATCAAGTATTTTGAGGTAAGATAACATCAAGTGTTGATAAATTTAACCAATTGTTAAACAAAAACATGCACTCAAACTTCACTAATTTGTGAACTAGGCCATAGACGGTGTAAGCAAGATAAAAGATGGATATAACCCTGCTACATGGATGTTGGAAGTCAGCACTTCTGCTCAAGAAATCGCCTTAGGCATCGATTTTACTGAAATCTATCATAATTCAGACCTTTTCAGGTGAGTGCTCAATTAGCATTTCAACAAATTAACTGAGTCAATATAAAAGAAAAACTTAAATAACATTTAAACGAGTTATTCATAGCAGTGTCTCGATTCCGGTGGGGCATGGGTTCAATTTTAGTAGGTTAGGGTTTGCCGTCTAGAAAGGGATGGCGACGCAGCTTGTTGCCGTCTGCCCGCTATCTTGATGTAATTTCTCGGGATTTTGTGTTAATAAATATCATTTATTTAAAAAAAATTAAACGAGCTAAACATGTTGCTATTAGCAATGGAATTTTAAACCAAATTTGTTGTATTATTTTTAAAAACGACATATATGGCTATATTATTATTTATACACATTCATGCATTTTATAATAGTAACATAAGTTTGTAGTTGTCTACCAAGTATGATCAGTGACGGATCAAGCTACAATTTTTATCATGGTCGTTTTCAATTAACTCGTGTAACCTGAGTATGTGTAACATATAAAATAGGATAAGATACTATATAATAATTATATATAACCATGATGTTGGGAGTTTAAATCGTGAAAAATGCAAGTACGTGACTTGTGAATTTCTAGTAGAAAAACCATATATTAAAAAAAAACATAAATATGAAAGTTACAATAATTATAAATTTAGATGTTCACATGGTCCAGTTATATTTTAACATATGTTATTCGCACATAGAATTTCAAACAGTAATAGTAGTATGTAAAATAATGGTTATTAAATCATTTTCAAAAAAATTATTGACAAAGAATTGTCTTCGGGTGGCAGACTCCTTTAATGGAATACCAAAATCTACGTAACATTGACCTTTTTTGGTCAAAATTGATATCACATGACAGGAGGAACAAAAACCTAATTGCTGAATTGAGTGTACCACGTGTCGGTACCAAAGATCTCCATTTTCCAACACAATACTCGCAACCATTTCGTGTTCAATGCATAGCTTGCTTGTGGAAACAACGATTGTCGTACTGGAGAACCCACCGTACACGGCGGTCCGTTTTGCATTCACCCCTTCATCGCCATCATGTTGGTACCATGTTTTGGGATCTCGGTAGCAAAAAGTAAACACTCTAAACCCTAAACTCTAAAACTGTAAAAAGTTTAAAGCCTTAATCAGTACCATTACTAAACAAATGAGTATCAACAATAAAACTATTGGTTGTAACTACTTTCATCGATGGATGTCCATCAAGACGGTTCGTTGGTGATACTTATTTGTTTAGTAGTGTAATATGTAATAATCGTGAAAATGTTGTTTGTAACTACTTTACTAAACAAATGAGTATCAACAATAAATTATTGTTTGTAACTACTTTCACCGATGGATGTCCATTAAGACAGTTCGTCGGTGATACTCATTTGTTTAGTAGTGTAACATGTAATAATCGTGAAAATGTTGCAGGTCAACCCAACGGGATTTGACCAACGCGATGGGATCAATGTATGCAGCGACGCTATTTCTCGGAGTCCAAAACGCGTCATCGTGCAACCAGTTGTGAGTGTGGCAAGGACAGTATTTTATAGAGAAACGGGCGGCCGGAATGTATTCGGCTTTGCCCTATGCCTTTGCTCAGGTAGAGTGTGCTATTTCTCAAACACATATCCAATGCTATAATGTTGTGAAAACTTGAATGTCAAAAGGGGACGATCGATTCGTGTCCTGTCAAATGCCTTATATTTTTATAATCGGGCCGATCATTTGAATCGTGTGCTTTATCAACCCACTAGTTGGACAAATGTAAAGATTAGAAATTTACATATGTAATTTAAAATTACATATATAGAATTTTTTTTTATCATTTTATATGGGTTTACAACTTAGCAAAATACACGTTCCTGAATAAAGAAAATACGAAGAATATAAAGTCTAAAATATAATATAAACCAGTTTATAAGCTTTTTGAAGTATAATTGTAAAAGCATATGACAACAAAAGTGTTTGCAGGTGGACTCGGCCCATTCAATCAGACACTATCAAAATACTTGTTTTGAGTTGTTCCAAATACTTAAAACTCCCTACCTGCTTTTAGAAAAAACACAATAAGCAGAATCAGCAATTTTTAAACATGAGAACAATATAAGAGTGGAAAATATTGCATTCTGAATTTTTTATATCCTTTGGATACTCCTTTTTTTTGCAGATTCTTGTTGAATTCCCATACATTCTTGCTCAAACTGGTGTATACTGTCTTATAGTATATGCGATGATTGGGTTCGAATGGACAGCAGCTAAATTCTTCTGGTACTGCTTTTTCCAGTTTTGTTGTTTACTCTACATGACATATTATGGCATGATGACTGTCGCCATTACACCGAACGCCGATATCGCTGCCATCATTGCCGCCTCATTTTATGGATTATTCAATCTGTTTTCAGGATTTATCATTTCACGACCGGTAAGTTTCTTTAAAACACAGTTTTCTTTAGGTATATTAAAAAGGAAATGGATCAAATGAATCCAGCAAGTGAGAGGTGTATTTTGATACACAAAGGCCTTCTTCTATCGATCATCTTTTTTTTTTTTAAATAATACAGTATTTGGCAAACTAAGAGGGTGTTTGGGATTGCGTTTTGAATCTGATTTTTAGATTATTGCGTCTTGAAAACGCAGATAATCAGTTTTTAGTGTTTGGATTGCGTTTTGAAAACGCAGATAATCAGTTTTTAGTGTTTGGATTGCGTTTTGAAAACGCAGATAATCAGTTTTTTAGGCTACCAAATGCAATAATCTATAAGCAGCTTCACCCCTGCTTTTTCAAAACGCATAATCTGTTTTGAATAATCAATCCCAAATACCCCCTAATTAGTTTTAAATTTGGTGTCCAAAAAGTGTGTTTGGTCAACCCTGGTCTTTGCAACCCACATAAAAAATTAGCTAGCGATGACCAAGGTTTTGAAACCGAACCGGATGTCAAACCCGGATTTTAGAGGTCGGACCGGTTTTTTTTTTTTTTTTTTTTTTGAGTTTTGGTTTGTTTTTTTTGGGCCGGTTTCGTTGGACCAGCTGGGGCTCCAATTCAACGTCTGGTCCGGTTCTGAAAACATTGGCTATGACCCTTTACTCAACCTGCTTGAGCTGCTCATTTACTACCTAAATCGTACAAAAAAATGCTACACGTTTCTATCCCAAAAAAGTTAGATAATATCTAAGGGTTAACATGTGTTTTTATTACAAAAGTGAGGGCTTTAAATGACCAATTTGATAATCAAACAAAAGTTTGAGGAATTAAATGCACATTTTGGAAAAGATATTTGTTTTTACGATTACTCTTTTTAAAGTTATACAACTTTTTTAATTATATTTGACATACTAATTGCTTGTAAAAAATAAAAAATAAAAGACAAAAAGTGTCAGTTTAATCCAACCCATACCAAAAATCTACTATGACCCGTTACATATGTTATTTTTGATATAAATGCAAGATTTTAGGGATTTTATGAAATCACTTTTACAGCGTATTCCTGTCTGGTGGAGATGGTTCTATTGGGGAACCCGTTGGCTTGGACCATCTATGGCATGGTTGCATCACAATTCGGGGATTATGATGATGAGCTCAGAAATGGTGAGACTGTTAAGGGTTACTTAGACCGATATTATGGTTATAAGCATGATTTCCTTGGAGCTGTTGCAGGAGTGCATGTAGGGTTGGTTTTGGTTTTCGGGTTCATCTTCGCGTATTGCATCAAGGCCTTTAATTTCCAAGAAGAGATAAGTATAAAAGATGGTGTTTCTGTATTCTTTTTAATAAAATAATTTGTCACGTAAACCAAATTCTTTAATTAACTAGTTGTACACATGTATGTATTAGTTTGTTTCTAGTATCTAAGAAATATTGTGTTTCATTTTTAAATCTTTGAAGATTCTGCATTTTGTAATGGTAATTTTAAATCTTTAGTTGGAGATTTCTCTTTATTAAAATTACTAGAAAATAAATATTAATTAAAATGAATGTCTTGAAAGGAGGCCAGACTCGTATTTTTTCATAACCGAATCTAACTCTCGAAAGCTAAACAGATACTGTGACTGCGGGCGCAAATAGGCCACACAAAATGAATTGGTTGGCTTTAAGCAAACAAGACGAAACAAATATACTTGTCTTTCCTCTGTTATAGGTCAATCGATTTTTTTTGGTGTGCGCGTTATCGACATGAAACCGAGCAAGGCAGGATTGGCTTTGGCTGAGGTTGTGCCACACTGTAACACTATCCCATGGCCTTCGGTAAGTGAAGCTACTACAAGCCAACAATCGCCACTGGAGATCAAAACATATAATGTGTCCGGTTAGCAGGTTATACATATGTTTTAAATAGCCTTTTTTTTGTACTTCCACGATCATGAGTTTCTCTACTAGTTATCTCCCTTATAAAGGTTCATGAGATATTAACTAATCTCATGAACCATTATACTATATTAATAGATAAACCTAAATGAATAGTGACTAAAATGAATAGTAATTATAATATTATTTTATTCAATAATTATATTATTATTTTATTCATATTATTTTATTCGAAAACTTTATTATATTATATACTATTAATATAAATAACATAATATTATCTAATTTCGTTACAAATTTCATGTGTTACCTTATGTGTAGATTTATTTATTTTTTTAACGTTTACAACCAAAATGGAATCTCGATTGTATAATTCATTGATTGATCAACACCTCATCTAAATCTCGATTGTAAAACGCGCAACGCGCGTGATTCTATACAACTAGTTTTATAAAGGTTCATGAGATATTAACTAATCTCTCAATGTACTTCCACCGACCGTGAGTTTCTCTACTAGTTATCTCCCTTAATTCGGTAGGGATATCCGTTACACAATCGTCTCACTAAGCAAGATAGTGATCACCTTTCACCACACGTTTCACTCTTTCTAAGGAAGTTATCACCTTCTTCAAGCGTGTCACTCTTATCAAGGAAGTAATCATCTTATGTGTCTCATTAATCTCAAGTGGTAGTGATCACCACTATTTCTCACCACTAAAACAAACTAGTGATATCATTTACAATATTATCACAACTATATCTTTACAAACTCACAATAAACAAGAATGAATAAATGTGTAGTTGTGAAAAAAACTCTTTTTTTTCTCTTTCTTTTTTGACTAGATGTTATATTTAAGAAACTAGAGAGCTGTATTTAAGAATCTTAATCAGAAAGTTTAGAGCAAAATGGGTGTGAAAAATTTTGGGGTTAATTTGCAATCACAACAAACAAACAAACACAATCAAATGATCTAACGGTCGATCCGATAGTCAATACCATATCGTCAGGTTTGTCTGTTGACCGGTTTTCAACTTTTGAACGTTGTGCAACGACTATAAACACATTTTTCACACTATACCTCTCATTTAATACTTATCAATCATCTATATCCAACCTATCAACTTTGATGACAACTTTCTAAGCATGGGTTAAGATATGGTAAAGCATGGTGCTTTCTTTCAATTTTTGTAATATTTTGTCTCATATCATGATTACATGCCTTAGATAGAAAGAATGCAACTAAATACTTATATTTCAAATCCATCCAATTGAAATCAACCATTCTAGCTCAATTGGAATTTATATTAATAATAATTTTTGTAAGAAAAATAATTCGTTAATTTTACTTTGATTGATTTAATTTTCTCTCTAATTCCCAATCAAATCCTTGAAGCTTTAATTCTTTATAGATAATTCTTTCATTTTTAATATTCAATTTTTTAAGTCATCATGATTTAAATAACTTGATCATTCCACCGCTTAATATTTATATATGTTGCACTTGGCGAATCATGTATTTGATGGATATT
>JAUTDX010001429.1:0-61999 GCA_030844895.1 Ambrosia x helenae | reverse complement strand
AAAAGTGAGATGTCGTTTTATCAGTATGTTATATTTCACCTAACGCACAATATAATTGAATGTCAGTCATTTTACAATTGATAATTTTCTCTATCGCCATATTAACATCAAAAATATTTTTTACTTGCACTTTAGAGGAATTTAAACCTTTACCTCTAGAATAGTAGAATACAAAATGACGTAACCTTATCACTAATTCATATCCCTCATAAACACATCTTGAAAATTTGTGGATCATTGTTTTTTTATATTGTGGCATTGTGCATTAATGTGTGTGAATTAGGGTTAATGTGTTGAATTAGTGTGTCGTAGTTTTTTTTTAACGGCAAGAAACGACATGTCCAACCATCGTGACACCAGGCGCTGTGGTAAGGGTAACCATTGAAGATGCTCTAACAACTAGATTTTGAGATTTTAGGTTTAAGTCGCTCACTGACGACAGATTTAAAAAGTTGCCTTCCAAAAAAACAAGTTGAATTTTCCGTATACTATTTAAGAATTAAAGGTCCTCATAAAGGGAACTCTAGCCCAAGCTTCATATATCGGGTTTGATTGAACTCGTAAACAAAACAAGCCTTTTACTATATGTAGTCTTGATTTATTTTGTTACAAGTAATTTTCATTTTTAATCCCAGAACTTCTTCATTTTCAGCCTTGGTCTCATATACTTTTCATCTTATACAAATTTTTCGTTTTATAATTCGTTCTAAATGTTGTGATTTTAACACGTTGCAACATGCGTGTATGGTTCAATGTTTCAACATCTATTTTTCTCGTAAAACGGTCCGTCACAACGCACGAGTCCTAGATCAACCTAGTTGTTCTTTTCTATGTTTTACTTTTTGGTTCACCGTTCTACATCTACTTTTTATTATGTTTTTTTTTTGTTATTTCTTTTGTTTTACGAACTTTTCTGGTGTTGATAGTCGCTAAGGTGGTGTGGTATGCTACTTGGCAGTGTTTTAACTCGTCATAACGCAGAAGACTTGATATTAGTTTATATAAATTTGATAAGTTTTATTCCATATAATATATGTCAATACATCATAATTATTATGATACATGTAATTATGATAAAAATAACAAAATTTATTTAAAATATTATATGTGTAGAAAGGGTTATAATTATATATGAACTTATTTATATATGTATATAAACAAAAATAATTAATAACTAATAGATAATAAAAAAGATGAGTCCAAACCAAACTCAAACTTGAATATTTTCTCACGAAACTAACTCGAACTTTATGTATAGAACTAGAAAAATTAGCTTGATGTTCACAATTTATATCTCTATTTATTTACATGTATACTCGTATAGAAAGATATTTTAATCAAACAAAACAAGATTTTCAGATCCAGAAAGATGCCTTTAGTGTCTAAAGTCAAGAAACTATGTTTATACGCAAAATTGGTTTCAACAAAATAATTCAATCAGACCTAACTAATGCATAATTTTCTTAAACGTGGATAGATTCAACCCTCAAGTTGTTTTAAAACTTCTATGATATTATTGTTTAATTTTAGTGAAAGTTACAAATTATGAATTTATATCACATGTATGTTATTTTTCTCAAAGATGTTTTAGAATATTTAATTGATGGGTATTTGGCATGTATTCGTCCCCTTTGATATATTCGGCTTCTTGGCACCGGAGGCGGTTCAGTTCCTGACAAGAGTCTAGCGGGTGGTCCACAACAAATTTTTCGACCCCCCAAGGACGAGGATTTGTTTTCAGTGGATTAGGGTTTTCTATCCAGAAATGAGTAGTGGCGCAGCTTGTTGCCCGTCCACTTGTTATCTTTAGGTAATTTGCGCTTTATATATCAATGAAGCATAATGTTTGGTTTTTCATTGTATTGTCTTGAAATTTGAATTTCAAAAATTAGTTTAGACCATAAATTATTAGTTTCGATTTCGGACTGATTTTTATTACTAAAGCAAAAGGCCGATTAACTAAAAAAAGATGAATTTTATATAATTTACTAGGTTATAGCCCGTTTTACACACGGTTTAGCAAACAAAAATACTATCAAGGTTTAAATTATAACTAATTGAAATAAAATATCAACGCAATTAAACAGAAAAGTAAAATAACCATATAATAATTAACAAAATACACAAATAGTTCAAATATCTCTAAATATTTCGTGTACACAAAATTAGATGTTTCATCTGTAACATTGTCATACATAGTAATAAGTTAGTAGTGACTATGCTTTTTACTCTTACTAATGCAACGGGCCTTGAGTGAAATTGAGTATTTCAAATACAAATCAACTCTCGAAGGTTAACCTTTTAGCTGCATGAGTGGAAGATGTTGCAACTACTCTCATGTTTGGATCAGCAAAGGTTGAAATCCGTTCACCTATGATGATCCTGTGGCCGGTTTCTTATTGTGCGTTGTTTAGTATAGATATTTTCCTGTATATGCCATGTTTAGCCCTTATTCATTTATCAACTTACTGTTTGCATATATCTAAAAGTGATTAGTAAATTGTAATTATATTTTTATTAATTAATTAATTAATATTTAAGCGATACATAAAGAAGTTCAACCTTAAAATTATTCGTTCCGTATGCTTGTTAGGTAATAATGAAAACCCGAATTGTAAATATTATTCAGTTGAGTTGTAATTAAATTGGTCTGATGTAGATCCATATTCAAAAACAAAAATGTACTGTAAATAAGATTTATCCAATTGGACAAAAGACTTTGTTGGCAAAGTCTTTTTGTATAACATGTTTTAACATGCCTTTGTGCATATTTTAGTGCCAAGTGTTATACTATTTATTAAAATATTCAATTCCAGGTAACATCCAATAATAAATTGAAATAAACAAAAATCTTCTAGACTAAATAAAATCAATATTTTATAAAAATGCAACTTACAAAGAAATGACCCTCTTTGAAATCAATGACACATATTATACTGATATAATTATATCCTTTGGAATATATTGCCATTTTGAATTTTGATTAATTGCATTATTTAAACATATCAAACTATTGACTATAATATATTTTTAATTTATTTTTTTATTGAAATGGTATAATATTGACTGTAAAAGTTTTTAAAATCAAATAAGTTAGTACCTTATGCAATCACATACTATTCATATTTATTCATGTCAATTTTCATTATTATTATTATTATTATTATTATTATTATTATTATTATTATTATTATTATTATTATTATTATTATTTTATTATTATTATTATTCATTTGGTAGGTGTAAAAAAGTGAGATCATTATTTCATGCATGAATGCATGATTAATGAGACGTGGAAATTAAAGAAATTAGAACAATGAATTGACACATGTTTGATGTTGACTTTGAGTCTTTGACCATATATTAATGAGTGTAGTCCAGCAAGGCGTAGTTGGTATGACGTTAGATTGCGACATGCATACAAACACACTACTCACGTTAATGTTTAATGTGTAACTCAATACAGTCTAAAATTTTCGTTCCTAAAGTGGTTTGTATAATCTCGCTCACTCTCGACGTTATTTATCATCATGAATGGTCTGTCGTAGAAATTGTTTATTATCGTGCTAAGATTTGGCTTTTTTTAGTTTTTTACTTAAGCTCTTTTTATTTTGTTGCTTGTTAGACTCAAAATGTGTTGAATTATATTTCTGTGAGATACATTTGTAATTTCTCTAGGTTTATTTCTCTGAGGAATAAAATGTTAAGGGTATGGGATAGTCTGTAGTGGCGAAGCATGACCCAAAACTTTGAGGGGTCGGAAGTCATCGGGAGGTCGGAAGTCACTGGTTTCGGGGGGTCGAAAACTGGTTTCGGGGGGTAGAATCCTTATATACCAAAAAATTTCTATACGAATACTATATAATTGGAACTTCTGAGCGAAAAATCAGGGGGGTCGGCACCCCTCCCCGCCCCTTAAGAGTTGCGCCCCTGCTTCCTTGGGTAGTCCTCCACTCCTATTGGTCACCATTTATTTTTTATTTTCTAATTTTTAAATAAGTAAATAATTAAAATAAATAATATAAAAAGTCACATAATATTCAAAAAAAGGTTACAAATAAAACAAAGTCACGTAATATTAAAACTAAAGTCGACGTTATAAATACAAAATAAAACGAGACCTTGAATTTAGAAAAAAAAAACAACCGTCTAGCTATACTTGGTAATAATATCTTCTCGTATTTTTTCAATAACTCGACGCCTCGCTTCGGCATGGAGCTTGTGTCGATTGCTAAAACCTTCACCTTTTCGATTTTGAGCTTTTCATTCTTCACCTTTAATTTTCCCTCGTTGAGTCGGTTGAGAGCTTCGATCTGAGCCATCAAAACGTCAATCTTCGTTGCGCTACCGCTCCCCGACCCGCTTTGTTTTTTGGCGGCCGCCTCTTTTTTTGCTTTATCCCGACCTATTTAATTTACTGAAATAAGAATATAATAACTTTTAATTAACAAGTAGAATAAATTTTAAAAAAGGACAAACCCATGGATGATGAACCTCCTCGATCGGATATCAAACTCCGCTTTCTCGTTGATGTCGATTAACACACGATGACTCGAGCTCCCCTCTTGTGAAGCTTTAGAATTTGTCTTTCTACGCTTTGCTTTTACAACGGGGTTTGGGACTTTGGTTCGTTCCTCAAAAGTTCCCAAGCCCGAACAAATTTGAATTCCCCGGATTGCGTATCACTCCACTTCTTCATAGCGTCATTAAAAAGCATACTTTCGTTGTATCCACTAAGGGGTTCACCTTGATTTGATTATAGAAACCGACAAATAATGTACACGCCTTGTTTATTTTTCTAAATTTTACGCTAACCGAGTCTAAGTCTCGGTAGGGTTTCGGTGCTTCCATTCTTTTGTGGAAGTTGCTTGTACATTTCTTTCAAAAACCGGTGCCATTTTGGTTGGTGTCTAAATTTTTTACGAATAGTAAAGTTATTAAATTTTATTATTAGTAGTAAAGTAAATACTTAAATACTATGCAAAAAAATTGTAACAATATATAAATGTAATAAAAAAAACATAGTTAATTACTTACCAACAATGGGTAAGTGGATGTTTCTAGCCACGCTAGAATCAACGCTTCAACTTCGGTTCCCGTCCATAGTTTCTGAGGCAATTTTTCACTACACTTTGCCTTTCCTTTGCCTTTTTTAAGTGGTGGTGATGGTTGCGTTTCCGGAACAATTTCGTCCCCATCATCATCTTCCTCTTCTACGAGCCCCATAGGACGAGCTACTTGTGGTGTTGTAGGGCTTGGTTGTGGTGGTTGAGTTGGTGTAAAAGTAGTAGTAAACATAGGGTGTTGCATTTGCATTTGATTAAACATGTTCGATTATAAAAGTTGTTGCATTTGCATTTGCATTTGACTTAGTTGTTGAAACGCGTTGGAGGAGGATTGTTGGTAGTTCGCCAAGGAGGATGGCACTTCGGGTCGATAACACCCACTAAAACTTATTGGGAAGTTTGCGTTTTGATTCGTGTTTGGATTAGGAGTTTGGTTTGGGGTGTTCGGGTTATTTGGGTTATATTGGTTGAAAGGATCCTTATTCTTTTTTATAAAGTTTGAAAGAAATGAGAAGAGTAGAGAGTATTTGGTTTGATTGTAGTGTGGTTTTTTTAAAATAAATGGTATTGTTGTATGTTTAAATAAGATTTGTTTTTTTTAATTAACGGCCATACGACCTTTGAGGAGGCAATGTGCACAAATAAACCACCAATCACAAGTGACGGCTTAGACGTCCAATTTTGGCCATTTTGGCCGGGTGAGGGTCGGCCGGGGCGGTGTTGGCCGCCCAAGACGGGGTCGACGAGCCCAAGCCGCCCCTCACATCACATAGTCTTATTACCCTAGAAATTTGTAGCAATCCCATGTCCAAAAGTTGGGTAACATTTATTAGCCAACTACTTAAGACCTCTCTAATGAGCTTAAAACGGTCAATTATAATTATGAACCGATACTATCGAGTGACCCAAAAGTAAAGTAGGTTATTGATGGAAACTGTCATTGACTACTAAGAGAAGCTCGATACATAACAAGAAAGGGAGGGCGGACGGGTTAGGGATTTTGATTTGTAAGTCAGTTGATAAGTTAAAATCTTAATGGTTATTATTATTTTTTTAAAGTCATGCATAATAATCTAGAATTGTAAATGACTCATGCTTTGGATGACTTGAAAGTTTTTTTATAATGACTATGTGCAGGACCTCGAATGTTTAAAAGACTCTCTTCCTGATTTTGATCTTGGCGGCTTCTCTAACAAGGACACCGCCCATCAAAGCCTCATAAAACTTTGACGAATGCTATTTTTTTAGCAAAACCACTCAGAACATGAGAAAAGTTTTTGGTTTGTCCCCACACCAGAAAGCGATGGTTGAATGTTTTGCAGAGTCCTCAAGCCCAAGATTTTTTTACCATTATTCCGATTGATGGTTTGGGCCAACATATGTCTACAGTTGAATACATGGCCCAATTTTCAAATACCATTTGAAAGTTCCCATGTTCTCATAAGATGAAACATGTCCCGTATGTCGCAAGGCATGTTTGATAAATACGAGGAACGCACGGTGCATTGCAAAAAGTTGTCGGGATTCAAATACCAACATGATTTGGTCCGGGACACTTTATTGGATATCTTAAGGCGTGCAAGGATATCAGCCAAGAAGAAGGCCCCGTGAATTTCCTAACAGATCCAACGGATGGGAGATCTATACTTCGGCCAGCGGATTTGCTTGTTTTTTGTTAGGATGGTAGGGAAACACGTCTGTGTTGACCTTACGAGTGTATCCCCCATGGTCAGTTTTCGGTACAATGGTTTTATGTTTGGGCAAGCGATTAAGGGGGCAGGGTCAAAGAAAGTAGAGAAGAATGCTATAGCCTGTGAAGAAAATCAACACGCTTTGGTCCCATTGGCATTTGATATCTTTGGTTCCATGGCACCAGAAATTGTACGTTTCCTGACTAGGGTCCAACGGGTTATCCACAGCAACATTTTAACCCCAAAGAAACAGGGGTTTGTTTTTAGTAGAGTGGGTTTTGCGATCTAGAAAGTGGTGACGTCGTAGCTTGTTGCCCGTTTACATGCTATCTTAATGTAATTTGCCAGTTATGAAATTAAATTAAGTAATTTGATTAAAAAAGTAATAATAAACAAAATAACTTGATCTAGTAGCTTGTGACCGAATCACACAAATAGCCTAAGATACAACCACAATACACTTGATAAACATAAGTTACAACACTATAACGCACAAATCACTTGTAAATTAACACTACATATATATAAATGTATTCAACAACTGGGAATAGAAAGTTAGAAGTGTGATTGGGAAGGTTTTATTATTATTTTTTAACGGTTAATGTTACTCCCACTATATTTTACATCAAATACACTATTGCGTATTATTTTAGATGTTGGGCTTATTTATATGTGGATTGTGTGGGATAGAAAAGGCATGAAGATTGTTTGAGATAGGAAAGGTCCGAGTTTAGTAACTTAATAATATATATCATTAATCATATATTGACCACATGTCCACATTTAGACACGAAATCGTTAAGTAGTGAGTTTTATCTTTATGTAAAAGTGTGTTTACGTTTTCTATTTATAAAAGCTAGAATTTTGATTGGATTTATGTTTAAAATAAGATGTGTTTGTCCTGCTTGGGGAGTATTGTCACATAGCAATGCTAAAATAGTTTACAAAAGTTTGAATATAAAGCACATGTTGATTATATACCGCATTTGACACCATTTATAAAATAATTATTAATAGGATGAAATGTGCTAAGAGATGGATCTCTAAAGTCTAAATATAACAATGAAAAAAACGAGGACGTGTAGAGAATAAATATCTAAGATTCAAGGATGGCACCATGACTCATTGCTAGTACACTTCAAGATTTAATGAAATGGCTAGTGTCTCTCCTGGTCTAACGTACTAGGGACAACAGGATTAAATGCTACATTCAGGGTTTGCCACAGAAGGTCGACACATTTGTGAAGCTAGTTTTCCCAGGACCTTTGAGTCAGTAGATTTTGCTACTGAAGAGCCCAATAGGAAAATGGTATTAACATGTGCTATCGATGAAACAACTCGGGGTGGTTCAGCACCTAGTAAGGGATTGCGGAAGCCAGGACTAGGTGGTTCGGGCAGTGACAAAGTTGAAAAAAAGAAAAAGAAATGGGAGGAAAGCCCACAGGCTTACACCCTCACTCAAGAGGAGGTAAGGGAGAACCCTGACATCGTGCCAGGTACATTTCTAGTCAGACTATATAGTGTGGTCATGGCCTTTGAGGGTATTGAGTGAAATGTGGTATTCACGTCAGCGCAAGGCGAATTCCCCTCCAAGCTTCTAAAATGGGCAGGTGTGGTGACGTGGAGAGTGGCATGGGCGGTGGGCCGTGGGGTGATTTGGTTTTTTTCCCTTTTAAAATAACAAATCTAGTAAATAAAAAATATATACACTACATAAAATTTAATAAAAAATACATAAAAATTAATTATCATCCTCGTGATCTTCATCACGATCATTATCGTCGTATCGAGGAAGATTCCAAATGTGTTCAACAAAAAAATGAGTCAATTACTCATTAAAAAACGGCTAGTTTTGACCACCAATGAATGGTCGCCATGTATATGCACTTTCACTTGCCCCATGCCTGTCTCCACGTTAGACTCAGGATGATGTGCCTGGTGTGGATCCAAGAGCTTCACACGCCAATACACCGTGCAGTCTCAATGATGTTCATATGCCTTTCCGGTTCGATGCTGGTGCAAGTAAAAGATTTGTTGCCACTACATTTTGCCCTTAACCGAAACAAATGGCTAAGATTGAAACTCATCAGTAAAATGATATGCTCTAATTTATACAAACATGTCTCTTCCAGTAAAGTAGCTTTTATTGAAAATTATACCTAAATACCTAATCTATATCTATATATATATTATAATGTATTTGGGAAGGAATTCAATAAACTTTAAGTAATTGTTACATTTTATGTTTATGATGCAACAACTCAATAAAGTTAGTAA
This sequence comes from Ambrosia x helenae, assembly GCA_030844895.1. Taxonomy (NCBI): domain Eukaryota; kingdom Viridiplantae; phylum Streptophyta; class Magnoliopsida; order Asterales; family Asteraceae; genus Ambrosia; species Ambrosia x helenae. The sequence goes on along the minus strand of JAUTDX010001429.1, from coordinate 52,965 downwards.
CGAGCATAGCTGTCTTTCTACATGACTATTAAATTAATAAGTTGATAAAGGAAGGATAATACAATACAATTAAATTGCTTTGATTGGTTTCTTTCCATATTCTTCGTGAAATAACTATGGTTTCGTAATTTGATTCGTCAACGCAGAACTGTTTTGTGACCCAAAAACTGATATAGAAAGCTAAATAAATAAAACTAGCGTTTAAGAAAAAGCTCCTACTAGCTACAAGCTTTTAATAAGTAAATGACACAAATACCCATTCTATTTTAAATCTAAAATAAAAACTTTCCTTACAAGCTATTAATTATGTCCATTTTGGTCATTTTATACATTTTATTAAAAGCTACAGCTACTCTGCCAAACACCAAAATATATTTAAAAGCTTCAAGCTTGCAGCTACCAGCCACCAGCTAGTTTTGCCAAACATACCCATTAAAACAAAAGAAAGTTAAAGCATAAAGTTTGCGTGTTTTGAGAAAGTATGTGTGTGCTGGATTGTTTTTTTTTTTTTTTAAGTTTCCTTATTTTCATTCAGAAAGTATGTGTGTGTTGCAAAATTTTTTTAATTAAAAAAATGACAATGAAGAGGGAATAGGTTAAACGATGGGTGGTATATAAATGCAAAAGGTTTAGAATAGTGTTTTATATATAATAAAAACAGCTTCTAGGACTCGAACTAAACATCTCCAACAACAGAACAATAGGTTAACCAACTTGTCTGGAAACAATTTTGTTATAACATCCATAACATACAATATAAATACCATTAAATTGAGTAAAAAAAGCACTATTCATGAGCACCCATAAATCAATATATAGGATAATTAATGAGTACAAGTTACATGAAAGAAAACTAATTAAGAATTGACGAATAATAAGTAAACACATGTACGGCTTTGATGTAAAACTTAAACGGCAACTAAAATAAATTTATATAATATTATCTTTATGGTTTAATCAAGATTTTTGAAAAGCAGTTTTAACTAATATGATTTTATTTTATTTGAATAAAATGAAGTGTTAGCAATTTTAGGATGCTAGATTATACCTTGGCAATGTCCCGAGGTTGAAAAATCTAATATGACATATCAATTTTACATATGAAATAGAATGATGCGCTTTACACTTACATGCAGGAAAGATTGGGTAGCACCAAACCAAAAACAATTAACAATATATCTCCAATGTATAACTCTAATATTAATACCTAACCTAAAACAATGTACAACTCCAATGCAACACATGTTGAAAATAGAATTCATATTTACTGATTTGAATATAATTAGTGACTTGCCTATATATGATTAAAGGGTGGAGGGCTGTTCCTAGAAAATTCTTTTCATTTCACTTATTTTAACCAATCCTGCACTGTCGTACTGCCACCTCACTTCACTGATTTAGTTCACTGAAACACTTTTTTAAAGGCAGCACTCCACTGATTCACTTCACCAAAATGTTTTTTTTTTCTATTTTTTTAAATAAACATTATTCAACATATCTAGTCTTATTTTTTTTTTTTCTAAACACATAGATATTGATATATAGATATTGATATATGACATATTCATAAGTTAAACTAAAAATAATGTAACTAAAAAAAATAGGAAAAGATTTTAAATAGGAAAGGCTTTCAGTTTGGCCTTTATTCTCTCTCTCTTTATATACTTCACACACAACATACACCTCTCTCTCTCTCTCTCTCTCTATTTGTATACTTCACACACAACATACACCTATGTATAGACAATTTAAATTTATCTCCATCTTCATACTTTTTCACATATATAAAAATAAAATAAAAAAACTTGCAACTAAAAGAATAGGGAGGGAGGGAGCCATTTATTACATAACCAATTTTAAGTAGATTATTGGTAACATATTGGTTGTTTTATGTGCAGCCGTAGGAGGTTTGGCGAGCACCAAGCAGAGGCATGGGTCAAACCGCGAAAAAGTTAATGAAAGATATAATGATCACAGGTTTGATGTCTGTACACACCTGCAACTCGACTTTCCTTTTGAAATTGTTGTACTGAATCCACGAATCAATTGGTCCGCGCTCTTCAAATGCATCCTAAACATATGCTAAAAGAGGTCTTTTGGTTTGAATGTTTTTGAAGAAATTTTAATTTGTCAAAAGAATCAGAATTAAAAGTTTCAATTAATTCCAATATAAAACAAAAATTTTAATTACATATTTACCTTTTAACATCCCTAAAAATTTAAAGCAGAAGCCTCAGATGAAGTTAAAACTGATGTATATTATACAAAGATTAGAAACTTACATCTTACATTATCACTAGAAGACACTGAATTTGACATCCAGTAAGATATTGACAGGTGTCACTGTATATATAACATCCAGTAAGATCATCCATCTTCTTTCTTTACAGTGGTAATGGAATTATGTGAGTTATTATTGTTAATCATCCTGCAACAAACAAAACATATGACCAAATGCTTAATGAGGAAAGAAAGAGAGACTAATTTTAAATAGAGAACTATAAACTCACCAGCATATTGTTTTCTTGTTAACGATATATCGAAACTATTAGCGGTTAGAATAGAATGATGATGCTTTCGACTGTCTTCGTTGCCCTCTTCTTTCAGAGATACCACTGTCACTAATGCTACCATCGACTATATTATCGTTGACTTCAGAAAATTCTTTTTTCCAGGAATTTAATGGAATAACATAACTGTCATCTTTGGAGCTTTTTCTTCTTTCCTCGTGGCGTTTCACGTTTTCTGATATGTCATGAAAAGTTTTATTTATTTTCGCTATTCCCCTTTCAACGGGCTCCACCACGTGTGAAACTGTGAACTTCATGTCATCAACCATCTGTGACAAGTCAAGAATATGATAAGTAGATGAGAATATTTTGAGCCGTTTAATATAAACGGGTCTAGTTGGGTTATGACTTATGTGTTATCTCTAACATGTTAAATAGGTTGAACAAGTAAATGTTCATACAAAGTGTATTTTAAATGTGAATAATGGAAATAAATAATCCCAACTATAGACTATTGGCCAATAACAATCCCAACTACGAAAATTACCAATAGTGGTCCCAACTTTCGACATATTGGAATATAATGGACCCAAACTAACGGAGGTCTAACTCCGTTAGTGTGGTGCTGACGTGGCATGCCACGTAGGATCATTTTGCCACGCAGGATCATTTTGCCACCTAGGATGCCACGTCAGATGCCACGTAGGATCATTTTGCCACCTAGGATGCCACGTCAGCATCACACTAACGGAGTTAGACCTCCGTTAGTTTGGGTCCATTATATTCCAATATGTCGAAAGTTGGGACCACTATTGGTAATTCGTAGTTGGGACTGTTATTGGCCAATAGTCAATAGTTGGGATTATTTATTTCCATTATTCCTTTTAAATGCATAAAGGCCCGCCTATTATCACCAATACCCAACATGACCCGACCCATTAATAATAAAAAAGTGGAAGATAATTGGACTAAATATAAAGATTAATAGTTTTTGTAAGTTATAACTCACAATTTCACCACTTCCAACCACCACATCACGAACACTCTGATGTAACTTCATACGTTTTACCACGTCGTCATGATGACCATACCGAACTTTTGGGGTTCTCTCACAGTCCCGAACCTCATCTGCAGCAGGTTCAGTTCCTAGTGATGCATAGTCAGCCATGACGGCAACATTTCTAACACACCTTTCTCCCCGTTTATAAGATGCTGCAGGAAATACATATAAATGCACCACTGCAGCAACCGCCATCTGTTCAATAAGTTCACTATTACTCACTGAGAAATAATTTAGCAAAAGAAAAAATAATAATAATAATTCGTAACGCACCTCGATACATATCAAATAATCTTGAATGCGAGTTTTTAACTCCTGAGCTAAAGAACCTCGAAGGGCTCCCATAGAAAAAAGAAATGCAATGATGACCCCTTGCCACCATGTTAGGAATACTATTGATTTAAATGTCAGAAACTTGGCCAAAGGTTTAATTGGTGCTAGTTTATCTTTGATTACTGAGTAAAACTGCACAAGACAATATAACGCCCAGCTCTGACTGAAATTAAGAACCAGTGCCAAGTACGGATAGCTGCAAAGAAATAAAAAAGACTTGTGTCACAAGCTATTAGTCAGAATAAAGCTAGAACGGGCAAAACAGGTCGAATGGGTCAAACAAATCAAAGAAAAATAACTAAATGAAAAACAGTGAAATAAGTCAAAAGTTACTCAAAATGTATTTTAAAACATACAACCTTCTAAGTTGTTTTATTATAAAAAAAGGTACAACTAATATAACACATTTGTAAAAGTGTTTATGGTATTATTATTGAATGAATCAAAGATGAATACAAGACCTCCTTTTATAAGGGAGGAATCCTAAACCAACTATAACACATAAATAGGAAAGGATAAACATTATCATCTAAACATAATTATCTATTCTAAATATAATAAAGTCTCTAGAAGTCTCTAGAATATTCTTCGGCTAATATCCCCCCTCAGTTTGAGCGGGTGGAACACAAACGCCCAAACTGGATCTGAACGACTGAAAAAGCTGCCTCGAAAGGCCTTTGGTGAAGATATCTGCATACTGAAGAGCTGCGGGGACATGAAGAACCCGGATATGACCGATACGGACCTTTTCACGAACGAAGTGAATATCAATTTCGATGTGCTTCGTACGTTGATGCTGGACCGGGTTATCAGACATGTAGACTGCGGAAATGTTATCACAATAAACAATGGTAGCTTTCTGCAAGGGGACGTGTAACTCGAAAAGAAGGTTACGAAGCCAAGTAGCTTCGGCAACAGCATTAGCTACACCGCGGTACTCTGCTTCCGCACTTGACCTAGAAATAGTTGCCTGACGCTTGGAGGACCACGAGATTAAGTTGTCCCCTAAGAAAAACACAGTAGCCACTGGTGGATTTTCGGGAGTCAGGACAACCTCCCCAATCAGCATCGGAGTATGCCACGAGAGAATGAGTGGGATCTGGACGAATCCGAATACCATATTCGAGAGTACCCTGTAAGTAACGAAAGATCCGTTTCATTAACAGATAGTGAGGATCCCTGGGTTCATGCATAAACAAACACACTTGTTGTACGGCATAGGAGATGTCTGGGCGAGTGAAAGTCAAATACTGTAAGGCACCCGCTAAGCTCCGATATAACGTAGGGTCATGAAACAAAGGACCCTCAGTGGCACTGAGTTTTGCCGAAATGTCGACAGGCGTGGTGCATGGTTTACAGGATTGCATTGAGGCCCGAGAAATAATTTCCTTAGCATACTGAGATTGCGACAAGAATAAACCGCCTCCCTGTTGAGTAACCTTGATCCCGAGAAAATAGTGTAAAGCACCGAGATCCGTCATTGCAAATTCACAAGAAAGAGCCCGAATGATATTATCCAGCAGCTTGGTACTTGAGGCAGTCAGCACAATGTCATCAACATAAAGCAATAAATACGCGGTGTCTGGACCATGTTTGTAAATGAACAGCGATTGGTCACATATACTGTTGCGAAACCCCTGCTTTAAAACAAACGAGGCAAACCGTGTATACCAAGCTCTAGGCGCCTGCTTGAGACCATATAATGATTTCTTCAAACGACACACAAACCCGGGGCGCTTCGTATCAATAAACCCTGGAGGCTGATGCATAAAAACCGTCTCATTGAGGTGACCATGTAAGAACGCATTCTTGACATCCAACTGATGAATGGGCCAAGAACGAGAAACTGCAAGAGATAACACAGTGCGAATAGTAGCCGGTTTAACAACCGGACTAAATGTCTCTTCACAATCTATACCCACTGTTTGCGACTTACCATTAACAACCAACCGGGCCTTATACCGTTCCAACGACCCATCTGAGTGAAACTTGTGGCGAAATAGCCACATGCAGCGGATGACCGGCCTATCAACCGGTCGTGGAACTAATTCCCAAGTCCCGTTTTCCTGCAAAGCGTCAAATTCTGTTTGCATGGCATTCAACCAATTAGGGTCGGCAAAAGCTTTTGCATAGGTATTGGGAAGGGGAGAAAGGGCAGCGAAGGCATGACTGAGGTTGGTGGGTTTCAGAGAGCCGGTTTTGGTGCGGGTAGCCATAGGATGGGTGTTGGTAGGTTGGGCCTGAGGGTTTTGGGCCGAGGAAGTGGGCTGGGTAGGTTGTTTGGGGCGGCGAGAGTAAGTAATGGGGTAAGAGGGAGTTGGGCCGGAAGGGACAGGACCAGAGGGTGCTGGGCCGGGTGTAAGTGGGTCAACAGGAGGGGGTGGAGGTGGCGGAGAGGCAGGTGATGGGCTTGGGTGGTGGGTGTTTTGGGCTGGAGGTGTGCCGAACTGAAAGGATGGAGGAATGGGCTCCTCCAAGAAGGAGTATGGACTCGCAGACATGGGTTGACCGTAGGGGAAAACGGACTCGTCAAAGGTAACATGACGAGAAATGTGAACCTTGCCCGTTGAAGGGTCAAGGCATCGGTAACCCCTGAAGTCCGGAGGGTAACCTAGAAAAATGCACCGAATAGATCGAGTGTGCAATTTATGAGGTTGCGTGGCTGAAGTGTTCGGGTAACACGCGCACCCGAAAACTCGTAGGTGGTCGTAGCTGGGGTGGCGAAGGTAAAGGGTGAAGGTGGGTGTGTAAAAGTTGAGTCGTTTGGTGGGAAGGATGTTGTGGAGATAAACGGCCGTGTGGAGTGCTTCGACCCAAAAACTAGGAGGAAGACACGCATGAATAAGTAACGAGCGGATGATGTCATTTAAACGACGAATCATTCGTTCGGCACGACCGTTTTGAGAGGATGTTTGGGGACAGGAAAAACGGAAAAGGAGGCCGTTTTGGTGGGCAAACGTTTTAAAAAGGTTGTTGTCAAATTCACCACCCAGATCACATTGAAAGGTTTTTATATAACGATTAAATTGTGTTAAAATTAAGCGGTGAAATTTGACAAAGGTTGGGTATGTTTCAGATTTATATTTTAATGGATAAACCCAAACAAAGTGAGAAAAATTATCAATTAAAACCATATAGTATTTGTAACCGGTTTTACTGACAACGGGTGATGTCCATAGATCACAGTGTATTATATCGAAAGGGGAAAAAGTAAATGAACTAGATGTATAAAAAGGTAATCTTTTACTATTTGATAACTGGCATGAATTACAAAGTCTAGACAAAGAGTCTTTATTACATGAAAAATTAAATTTGCGACTAAGAATATCAAGGACTTGAGCGCCAGGGTGGCCAAGCCGATCATGCCAAGGAAGAGAAGTAACTGAAAGAAAACATGCTTGTGGCGGTAGTAGAGGTTGTGTGATGGGGTAGACGTCTCCCGTGCTATTGTGGCGGGACAGGTGGCATCCAGTTTTGAGATCCTTCACAGAGAAACCGAAAGGGTCAAATTCAAGAGACACACTATTATCACGGGAAAAACGTCTAACTGAAATAAGGGTTTTAATGACAGATGGGCTATAAAGAATGTTTGGTAAAATGTAGGTGCGGTTATGGATTTTGAAAAAACCAGTGCCAGACCCGTGAATTGGTAAAAATTGACCATTACCAACAAGAATTTTAGTATTTACAGGAGACGAGTTAGGAATAGATATCATACCTGAATCCAATGTGACGTGAGAGCCCGCACCCGTGTCCATCAAACCGGGGTCCTGTTGTTGCTGATTCAGATTCATTGCGTGGACAGCCGCTTGGAGGTCAGCCGGGTTAAAGGCATTGAAACCCGGGTTTTGCTGTTGGGGCGGGCCAGACTGTGCATAGTAAGCTGGTGGTGCGGACGGACCGGGCTGCTGTGATGCACCGGATGGACTGACCTGATTACCGGTTGGTGCCCAATGTGGCTGAGTTGGGTACGGGCATGGTGGTGGAGTCCACCAAGCCCAAGTAGGATACCCGTTATTTTGCAAGGGCCAAAAAGAGTTACCTGTGGAGCGACCTCCGCCACGTCCGCGTCCACCTCTGTTGTTGCGGAATGTGTTCCGTCCGCGGCCTCTGCTCCTGTACGAGGGCTGATTGTTGTAGGAATATGGCTGTTGAGAGGGTGAGCCGGAAGGAGGCTGTTGTTGTCCGTTGTACGAAGATGGCTGTGAAGTCACATTGGAGGCGGCCAGGACTGAGGTGGTTGCCTTCTGTCTTCCTTCGATCCGGATTGCTTCATCTGTCAGCATGCTAACAGCAAGATCCCAATCTGCATTAGTAGAGTTAATTAATGAGGCCGTAGTGTCGTATTCAGCCGGTAGGCCGCGTACGAGTTGAAGAACCAGGCGTGATTCAGTGATAGGTTGATCAACGTCGTCCAATTGATTTGCAAGTTCCTTAAGCTTCTCGAAATAATCATCAAGGGAGGAGCAGGCAGCTAGGGTTAGATTGACAAACTTGGTTTCTAAGGCCGCCGCACGCGCCTTCTTGTTGCTCAAATAAACTTTCTCCAGTTTGAGCCAAGCACCGCGAGCGGTTCCATCCGAGTCCATGGCTCGGGGCAATAGGTTGTCAGAGACTGTGCTTAAGATCCATTGAAGGACCAGGGCGTCCAGTTCAAGCCATTGATTGTATGCTGGATCGGTCGGAGCAGGGGCTGCAGTACCATCTATATGATCGATGACCTTGTATGCGACTACGTGTAGTTTGAATAACTTGACCCATGCGGAATATGTGACCTTTGATCCGTCCAAGGTACGAATTTTAGATTGAATATTCGTAACCGAGTATGCGGGATGTAAGGGATTGGGTTTGGAACTGGGATCCGAAGACCCCTGTTCATCGGATTTGGTCATCGGGTATGCGGCTGATTAGTTGCAGCGACTGATAAAAAATCGCTGCTGCGATTGAAAAGAAATCGGAAAGAGAAATTTTTAGGTTTTCAGAACCGAGGCTCTGATACCATAAAAGTGTTTATGGTATTATTATTGAATGAATCAAAGATGAATACAAGACCTCCTTTTATAAGGGAGGAATCCTAAACCAACTATAACACATAAATAGGAAAGGATAAACATTATCATCTAAACATAATTATCTATTCTAAATATAATAAAGTCTCTAGAAGTCTCTAGAATATTCTTCGGCTAATAATTTGTTGTGATCATATTTGACAGATTAACCATTTAAAATGAAAAAAAAATGGACAAGAAGCATTTCAGGTGAATCGTCCAAAATTACACATTTTCACCAATTTACTAAACCCACCCATCACGCCACCTCCACTAAAAACCATTGTCTACTACGTGCTACACAAGTTATTGCAATAAATGAGTGCTTGTGATGGAGAAACGACTTTTCTTCAGCAGATGAGCTTAATCGAAACTAATAAACCAACAGCAAACTAGAGGTTGCAACTCTTACCCATTTACTAACGAATGGCTCGTTTTGGGTTATGTTTCATCTCTAATGGGTCAGACTAGTAAAATAGTAAATTGCAAGGAACCAGATCAAATAGTTTGAGCTGGTCAAAGAAGTTCGATGTTGCCCATATGCATAATACCTACTTAATCATTACAAATTGGATAAGTGCCCAGAAATATGAGCTTTTTTATAAATATTGACGTTCAAATATGATAACAAAGAACATACTATTTGATAATTATTGTAATCATATTTGACACATAAATTATTATTTAAAAAGTTAAATATTTTTTAACAAAAAAAGGTGTTTTTGGTCAACCCCACTAAACGTGTTTCAACTTTCGACCCATACAAAATATTGCCCCTTTTACCCGTTACCTGACGCGCCCATTCTACAAAGACTACTACTACATGATATAGCAAAAGCATCTTACGCGTATCCCCATTCAAACTTCCCTTCTCCATAAACTCCAAGAAACTGAAACACCATTGCCAGCAGTCCACATATCAGCTTCAGTATCATCTGGAAGCAAGAATCTTTCATGAGGCAAAAACTGTAAAACATTCTACCAGAACAAAGATATATAAAGAAAAAAGTGTCCATACATATTGCACGATCCCAATTTTTACAGCTTGGTAAAAGTCAGAACCAAGATACCACTCTCTCATGCAGAAATTCAATGGGAAAGGATGTTCCACAATTCCATAAGTATATGATTCTTCTATAAGAGGAATGCTAGAGCTGATTAGGCTTTTACTTTCCATGAATTTAATAGTGTTATCCTCTCCACCTTCAATAACACAGTAATATTTGTCAAGATATTAAAAAACAGAGTATTTGAGTACCAGAATCAGACAAAAAAAATTGCACGAACGCATATACGTGCACATAGAACACAATCCCAAAGCCTTCCTTCCTAGGTGTCAGTACTAGGTACTCTCTAGTCTCTAGGTGCTTCAGGATCCTTTTTCACATCCTTTTTATTTTCTCTCCTTCTACTAGTATATATAAATTATATTATTTGTTTTATACAAAAACAGGAAAGTTTGGTTTATCTCACCCTCCCCACACCCTACTCTTTTGAGTGGAATATTAGTACATTACTGGGTGCATTTGTTTGTTGTTTATAACACAGTCCCCCTCCCCCCCCCCCCCCCCTATATATATATATATAGGGAATGGTTCTAGAGAAAACCCTCCTTATTTGGTAAACTAAGGAAACTTTGACTTCCTAATATTTTTTTTTTATTTGAAAAAAATAGGGCAAGTAATATACATGATTTTAAGCATTTTGGGCCAAAAAAAAATTTAAAAAGCGCCGAGTAGTTTTTAAAAATAAAATAAAATAAAATTTTGACTAACACATGTTAAGCGCTAATAACAGGTGTTAACCATGTGTTAACTATATGTAAACAGTAGACGTTTTTTATTTTTTAAAAAAAAAAACCGTTCGGCGCTTTTTTCGATTTTTTGGCTCAAAATGCTTAAAAAATGTATATTACATACCCTATTTTTTTCAAAAAAAAAAATGTTGGGAAGTCAGAGTTTCCAGAGTTTACCAAATAAGGAGGGTTTCCTCCATATACTTTACCTATATATATATATATATATATATATATATATATATATATATATATATATATATATAGAGAGAGAGAGAGAGAGAGAGAAAATGAATGGGTTGGGTTAAGGGGTCAATTGGTCAAAGCTCGTACTTCTCATGCATGTTGCATTGTTGCGTAATGGGTATGAGTCAAAGCCGGTACTTCTCATACGGGTTGTGTTGACTATTGACCCACAAACACGTCCTTCGAAACTTTATGCATTATATAAATATGATAGATAAAACTATAAAAGTTGATATGTATTACAATAATAAGTCAACTTTATTGAAATAAAGCAATGTAGGGGGGTTTACGCATTTGAATACACCTAAGAAAACTTTCAACCAGTTCGGCCTCATGGATTTGTTTCGTTATTTAGCTAATTTTTTTTGTAACACTATTTGATCCACTGGAGATTAAAATATAACCCAAATTGTCCGATTTGTAGGTAAATGGATTGAATTGGTACCCATACCTCTATTCAAATGACAAGCATTCTTATATATTAATGAATAAGCACCCTAGTTGAATGAAACATGCAGAAAATAGAAGGAAACAAACAGCGTTTAAAATAATGTAAGGAAAGCAGAAGACTAGAAGAGTTCATTAGGACCTCAAATGTAAAACATCAGTCAAAACAAATCAGCAATGAGAGGGTTATCGTCAACAAGAACATACCTAAGCAGGCTATCAGATATCTTTCAAAGCAATATAAAGCAAACGCCTCATAACAATCCCTGATTATTTCATAGTTAAACGCAGCATCTGAATCCAACAGTGACAAAAACTGTCCACATTCGAAACGTCAAAATCAGATATATAAGAAAAGGAACATGGATTCAGGCAGGGATGAAAAAAGCAAATTACAGCATGGATTTTCATACCGATTCCAGAGCATAAACAGGAACCATCAAAATGAGCCCAATTAAAAACTTCTGCTCCTGAAATAGATGTGACCCTCACTAACATCAGTTTAAGATGATACAAATAGCAAGCTAAGATGCAATTATCACAAATGGTAATCAAGGTTAGCATGGACTCGAGAAAAGCGTTGGCAGCACCGTGCCACACCTCATAACAATCCATATACACTTGTTGTCCATAACTTTTAACTTATTATATATAATTAGGGTGTCGAAAAGGATTACGATAAATAAAGTGAATAAAATGATCTGGAGGATTCTATAAATGGAAAATAAGGTTAATAATGGGATAAACATGTAAACTCTCACCATTTTGGTGGTTTAAACTTTAAACTTCAACCCCTATTTTTTTTTTTTGGCCAATGGTTCTGTCCCTCAAGAATTTTTCTTTTTTACTTATTCAGACTTGTATATATACTTAGGGTTTATGGTGGAATAAACCAGACAACCTTTCATCATTCTATCAATTAAGTCCCTTCACTTAATATTGTAGTGATTTAATCCCTATGTTTTTTCTACTCTAATTCAAGCTTAATCCATATTACTGATTAATGCCTGCAATGCAAACTTGTTTTTAAGTCAAAAAGATTAAAAACACCACCACAGCAGGAAAAGGATTAAACTTTCGAAATGATGAAACATACACATTTATTCCATTATAATCCCTTAAAAATGAACTTTAGGCAACTTTCGACCCACTTCCTTCAAGCTAACATTTCGATTTTACCCATTTGACCCGTTTAGATAAAATATAACCCAAATGGCCAACTACGACATAACAGAAAAGGACAGAACAGAGAAGCCTAACTTGGATGTTAAGAAAATGGAATACCTCAGGTTGATTATAAGCAGATAAGTGCTCAAAGATTAGATACATAGAGAGGATAAGAGCAACGAGTACACAAAAGCTTGAACTGAAGATTGTCCAGTTGTAGAGAAAAGAATGTCCGCCATCAAATTTTACCGGCCACAATGATAATGATCTGCTAGACGATTCTGCCAAAGTGAGAGTGAAAGACAGAGAAAGTAATACTTCTCTCCCTCCCATTTAAACATATGCTGATAAAATTTCCACTACAATAGCGTAGAAAGGACACTGGTCAAAAAACAAGAAAAAAAGTATCCCATCATTATGTTGATAAGCATTTATATAAATAATGGGGAAAAACAAAAATCAAGAACAAAATGAATCTGAATTTTAATCTTAAGCGGATGTAAGTGAAGAATACACTCAACTCTGATGAATTAAACAAGTACAAGTGTACAACTACTCATGTTTCTTAAGCTAGTCAAACAAGACAGTGAAAAAAAATCTGTAACATGTAATCTCATCGTTTTGAATGACCTTGTAACAAATACAATCATAAGCAGTTCCCTACATTTAGGATCATAACCAAATACATGAAAACTAAACGTAAAGTGCTGGGTAGAAACTGAATGCATAGTAACTGCTCTAATAAGCCTGCGCAAGCAAAAGCTGCAAAACGTTTGAAGCAGCGTCATCAAACTTGGAACAAAGATTGTCAAATTGAGCAGATGTCAACCTTTTGGCTAGAGGATTACCAATGTAAGTAGTGATGCGAACATAACAGACTCATATAGCAAGCCCCACATTGACTGCCACATATGTAACGGCATATATGTAAAATTGCATCCATACATCAAAGTTCTTTCCCCAACACATACTAATGTCATTGATACAAACCCAACTCCTATACGGGTGGGTATCAGGACCAGATTGATTAATGAAGCTGGGTCAAAGCAATTATCGAAAAAGGGGATTAATGGGTAGCTGAAGTTTATGGCCAGTTTTTACCGCGCTTATTTATATGTTTCGTTCTAGTTTTAGGGTTTTTCGATGTTAATATCTAATGAGGTTTATACCTTGTAATCGGAGATTCCCCATATCATATTTGGTTGTTTAATTCAGCAATCAAGTTTTCAATTTCGTTTTCGATTCCTAGAATTTATCTGTTGTGTGCATCGTGCAGCCATCTAGACATATCAAACACATATAAAAGACATGCATCATCTATGCACGTGGAGTAGATTGATAGGAGCTGTTCTATTATATTAGTAGTGGATCAACTATTTTTATGGATTATGAATGAAAAATGAATTAAGTCTCTTCCAAATATATCTAATTTGGCTCTTACCAATTTTCTTTGGATCAATTGGCTATCGATTCGGTTCGTGACACTATCAGTCATCTTATAATTGTGTTCTTTAATGTACCAATTTCTAACTAATTCAAACTAGTCATGTGATTCATGTCAGAAATATAAATTAAACAAGGCTGAAAGCCTGAAACATCAAAAAAAGCAACTGAAGCCGACAATGTACAAACCCTAACCAAAACAAAATCATCAGTGACATCTTCTGATAAACCCTACCAACCACAACGTTAACCGCCAAATATGTGGCACCTAAAGTTGTTAAAAATAATCGCCTCTTGCGCCTAGGCCCATTTTTCAGGCCAGGCAACGCAATTGCGCTTTAAGTCGAGGAAATTGCGCTTTAATTCTGAAGGTGACGGTTTACGCGCAAATAGATTCCAAAGAGTTTCTACTTTTATCTAAGAAAACTATTTTTATACACCAATATCTTAAAACTTATGATACTAATTAGATGATCTTAAATATCATATAATAGCTTTTGTTTATTTTATTTGAAGAATAGTATTATGTTTCTAATACACATTATACACTACATACTTTTATTTTTTTCTTTGTTCCTTTTTTTATCTCAAGCCCTCCCTTTTTTGCGCCCATGCCCCAGACGCGGCCTATGCACCTTCGACAACTATGACACACATACATCAATGTTTTTTTACCCCAAAACATAACACGGAATGCGAATGCACTTAGGTCTAGGTATTCAAAGCCAACTAACATCATCATGTAGCTTTACTCTTTTTAAATTTCCAATTTCAAAACAATACAAACTAATTGAAGTCACAAATCTAAACCAAACAATGCTTAAACATGAAAACAACACATAATCAAATACAATAAAAAGATCAAACAACACATACACATTACAACACAAATAAACACGTGTTTTGTAAAACCCTAGAGATGGTTATAACAACTTACAGCAATATGGATGATTTGAGCTCACGATTACAGAGGTAATGGTGCAGTAGAGATGGTTGTTGATGAGTTCTTTCTGTATATGATGACAAGATGAATATTTTTTTTATTTTTTTATTTAATTTAATTTTTTATAAAAAAAATGGAAATTGTTAAAAAGAGTTTGGAATAATAATATGATCGTATGGTTTGGCGGTTGGGAGAGAGTGTGGGGCTTGTTGGGATATGTTGTAGTTTAGGGGGTAATCTCGAGGATAAAGTTTACGGTCACGGGCATGTTCCAACGGTGACTGTCAACTAACTTACGGATTTTGCGATTGATGTTGCGTTAATCAACTCTTGTTACAATTTTTGGGCCGGTTCAATGAGCCCGTCAGATAGGTTGGAACGGTGAACTAACATGGACTTTGATTTGACATCTGGTCCGGTTTTAAAAATATTAAAAATTGGTTAATTTAACTGAAATGAGCCTGAGCCTTTCACTACTTGAGCTCGGCTTGTTATTGTTTTTTTTTTTTGAAGCTCGAGTTCGGCTTTGTTATAGCCTGCGAGTTTGAGATTGAGCTTGGCTCGTGAGTAAGATTCAAAGCTCGAGCTTGGTTAGCTCGACTCGAGGTAATTTGAGAGCAAACTCAACAGAGTTAAAAGTTTGGCTTGATCTTGCCTTGATATGGCTTAAACGAGCCAAAGGTCGGCTCGAACTTGGCTAGCCAATGTTAATGTTATTAGTTCAGATGGGCATATGGAAATAGAGGAGTGATGTTGGATTGTTAGGAATGTAGACTTTTGAGACTTCGGTTATAATAGTTATATTATATATTTATATATAAAAAATGATATTTAAAATTATGTTTGGGCCCATTTAGTCTTGCGAGTCTAAGCAATGTTTCTATGTAAAGGTCAAGCTCAGGCTCGATAACTAAACGAGTCATATTTCAAGCTTGGGCTTGTCAAAGATTGGCTCGTTCGAGCTTTCTAATGATCCAATTCCGGGCAGCTCACGAGTCGTTGCGCATCATTTATCTACTATTGCTAGTTTTCATCACAACTTTAGATGACGGTATTAACCACTGACATAGTTGTTAGATTGCAAATATCAATACTGCAACAAAACTTGACACTTCTAGATGAGTTATGTATTAGAGATACTCATTTTTTTTACAATTACGAATAGTACTTGATGGAGTGTTGTGGATGGATCATAAAGAGTTTTCAACTCAAAATAGTTTGGCTCAATTGATTTCGAAATAATTAGCTTCGATAACTTGTTATAGAACCAACTCATAATTTGTGAGTTTTATGCAAGATAAATTTACAAAAGCTAGTATGTTAAATGTTATCATTAGAGGTAATCATTTATAATGTAACATCCTAAACCGATTTACAGAAAACTCACAGCGGAAAAGCTAACCGAAAAATTTATTTCTTTAAAAACAACCTTGAATGTTTAGAAAACCGAATCTACTAAGTATTTTTGGTGTTACATTTTAAAAATATTTCTTAATACATTCAACGTGACTCATCTCTATTTGATTATGGGACCGTGACCACGTACAATCCGCCTCCTCGCTCGATCTCCATCCTTTCCGTACTTCTCAAGGTACACAAGACATCCTGCATTCACCACATAACCATTTCGTTAGTTCAATAGGTGACCTCATGTAATCTAATCATGATGCGGAAATAACATCCAACAATACTCTGTGATCCTGTCCAATAGCCTTCTTTCAAGTTCGGGAGGGTTACCCCGATCCGAACCTCCCTGTTGCCTGCAATCATACTTAACTACCTACATTTCCTATCATTCTCACAACAAATGTTAATAACCCCACAATACATCCAAGCATACAATTCCCTCCATATAATTCCACAATACATACAAGCATACAACTCACTCTTATAACTCCACAATACATACAAGCATACAATTCATTCATATAGCTCCACAATTCATACAAGCATACAATTCCCTCATATAATCCCACAATACATACAAGCATGTAATTCCCTTATATAACTTATTTTAACCCGTCATGTTACTTTTCCTTCGCCAATCTCTAAGACAAATATGATGTTTCCAATCCTATACTCAATCTACACATAACTACCAACCCTTACATACATGAAGCTCTCTCTCAAACCCGAGCATGAGTACACATATGTACTATAAATGAGTTTTGGAGTTGCTCGGGCAAGGTACGGAAGCATAAACGAGCTGAGAAATCAACATCCAAGGCCGAAGGGGGAGTTGGCGTAGGGTACGCCAAAAGTGGCGTAGCCTACGCCACTTGCATAGGCAAGGGGTGACAAAGTAGCGTAGGGCAGCAGGTTTTTGCGTAGGCAAACCTGGCTTGGCATAGCCTACGCCAAAACTAGCGTAGGATACGCCAACAGCAGGTTTCGGTCAACGCTTTCCTTTTTTCAAGCCATATCTTTCATGCCATTCTTACCCACAATTTCCGACATTCTAGCCGTTCATTTACTAACTTTCCCACCCATCATTCCACACATACCTTAATCAAGTCTCGGATCGAATGCACGCCCCTACGAGCTTACGGTTTGAGTTCAAGTGCCTAATATACTCGATTCCCTCAAACCTTGGTGACATTAGTTACATTTACAAAAGACAAGGTCCAAGTTAGCTACCATGTGAAATCTTGGGACCCATAACCAAAACCATGCACTCCTTCAAGATTCCCATTCTATGTGAAATTAATTCAATATCATAGATGCGAGTTAAGTTCGGGAATCACTTACCTCAAGTCCTCCAAGTTCATGCTTGTTTATTTGCCTCCTCTTGACCCATTAACTTCCCATGGGTGAGTCCATCCTTCCTATCCTTTCATATTATCATATTCACATCATTGTTAGCATACATAATCATATCACACTAACAACCATTCTCAAGCAAATATTACATTGACTTTCATTAGTCAACTTCTATCATATCTAAAACATACATTCACAACCACATTTATTCTTACATCATGTAATACCACTTATTATCATATATGTCTCATATATTTCGGAACACATACAACCATATGATCACAACGGTTGTCATATACGTTCATACATTTCCTCACATACATACTAGGGCCTTCATAATCTCCAACTAGCAACATAGCCCAATAATACATCATAACACTAATTCCTACATGAATACACCCTAGAACACAATTCTCATGCTAACCCACTTTAGATTATATTTATTATCATACTACTTTCATACTTGTCCAATCTTGCCTACAATTTCACAAGTTAGACTAATATAGGCATTTCATCAAACACTTGGTGTGCATACAACATTTAAAACACAATGTACAAGCATCTCATGCATACTTTCATAGCTCATAACATGAATCATCATACTTCTTCCCTACATTACATACCATTCATTCAATAGCTATCAACATAGCATATCATCACTTTCTTTTCAATCTATTCACCCATTTAACTAAGAATGACCATGGGTTACGCTAATAGCAACATCTACTTTCAACTCTAAACATATCCTTCAATTCATTCAATTTCTATACAATTAACACATATACAACTTTCAATCATCATTAATTTCCACATGCATGTCACCCACTACACATTATTCTTACTATTACATGGATTTACCCATACTAAAGCAATATCAAAGCTCTAATGTAAACCCAATATCATCATCTATGCAAATAAGCAACTTCTAGTGATTAGCTCATCTCTAAACCATTAGAGATGATCAATATCACTTACAATCAAGCCATAATACGAATTTAACATGTTTTTCCTCAAAACCCACATGTGGGGTTCGAACCCTACACGAATTATACATCAAATTCTACCAAACAAGAGGTACCTTTGGGTTTAATCGACCATAAACGGCCCCTTTTTTGGCTAATGCATCAATTTCCCCTTTGAATCCTTGCTAGATTGAGTTGGTAGTTGGACTAGGGTTGGAGCCCTTTTTCTTTTTCCTGATAATCGACCAAAACACACACTTGTGTGTGTGTTTTGGTGTTTGCACTATATTTATTAATTATAATATGGACTTTGGGTATTTGACAATTTCCACCCTCCAACTTATAACCTCTTGACTCAATCTCGTTTTATTAATCCCGCCTCTCAACGTTTTTAAATGAAGCGGGTTTTCGGGGCGTTACATATAAGGAGTAAATTCTATCAATATAATTGTGAAACAATGTTTATTATAAAAAAATAGTGAAATGGTAAATATTAATCCACTCTAGAGACTAAACTAAGCAACAACAATGTAGAATAGTCAATGTTGCAAAAGTCGTTAGGCGCTCTCTAGCCGGAGTCGGGAGTACTCCTCCGAGTTCTCGGCCTAGACCTAGAGTACTCGGGGCTTGGCAGCCTACCTTATAACGATTTATTGGGGAGTACTCGACATTGTATAGACAATTTATTTACAATCAAATTTGGGTAATGATTGAAAAACCGTATTCCATTACTTAAGTGCTATCGGAAGAACAAAATGAATCCTCATTTTAAACTAACCCTAAAAATTCTAAGTTTTCTTAATAAGGGACTAATTTACAAACCATAATTTCACAACAAGTCCCTCTAGAATTTGAGTATTACCATTTCCATCCTCCAATATTTCATATATCTCCAAATCACCTCACAGTTGACTCATAAATTTAATCACCTAAATAAATTCCACTACCGATCTTTCTCCTCCTTCGTGCTTCAGCTACTTAACAATGTCGTCATCATAGATTCATCACAACGAATTCATTTATTTCTTCTTCTGTCACAGGTAATTTATTAATTAATTATTCATTCACTCTCTCGCTTTCCATTTAGGGTTTATTATTATCGTATTACCGAAATATATTAATTTATTCGAGATCTTGTCATTATGCTGAATTGATTAGTGGTTTAACTGTTTATTAGGTCTGGTAATTCAAAATTAGGGAATAATTTATTATTAATGTTAATGTTAATATAGTTTGCAGTCTAGTAGTGTGGTCTGTAAGTGTTAGGTTTGTGAGAATTAGTTGCTTTGTTCTAGTTGTACGTGCGCGATTGATACGGAAGTATGGAACCGGTTTTAAGGAAGTAGACAACCGTGAGAACCGCGCAAGCACTTGTACAGTTGTACGTAGTACCATAGCTGTTAAAAGCCATCGCCTGTTGAGCCTAGGACTATTTTTTAGGCGAGTCGAGGCTAACTACTTTTATCTAAGACTATTTTTATACACTAATATTTTAAAACTTTTGATACTAATTAAATGATATTAAATGTTATATAATAGCTTTCGTTTATTTTATTTGAAGAATAGTATTATTTTTCAAATACATAAAGCAGTTTTGCTTTTTTTTTGTTCGCTTTTTTTTAATCTTGGCCCCGGGCGAGGTCTATGTGCCTTGAGTGTGCCTAGCGCCTTTGGTAACTATGTGTGTTACATATATGATTTTAACCAAGTAGACAATTGTGGGAACCGCATAAGCATTAAGTGCTTGTACGGTTATCCGTAGGGCATATCCAATTTGGCAAAGAATTTTCCCTATTATGTATTAAGATTTATGGGTATCTGGATGCCAATATTGTGCAATACATAAAGCAAAAGTCTTAAAATAGTTTCCTTCAAGTAGTGAAGGCTGCAAATTGGACCAACACCATATATATAGGTAGTGGACCTCATCTGATTTGCGGTTACCATATCACTTAAATGTCTTAATTTGTTTGAATGATTTGAGTTTTGGTATAACTGTATAAGTGAATTTTGTCTGTGTTATTTTATGATATTTTGCTGTGCACTTGATCAGAACTATATATGTATGCTGGTGATTGATTGTGATTAACTTGAATAATGCAACACATAGTTTATCAAAGCATCTACTATTCCGCTCTTACTAGAATCCTTGCTTTCTGTTTATTGTAGCTTTGTTTGTAATTCTAGGCACCTTAGTTGTATATCACTGGCATGTGATATGTTCTTGATTCTTTTGTTTTTTGTGGTGATCTTTACATGTGTAGATGGCTGTGTTTTTTCTCGTCCACGTGATATCACCTTCGAAAGTCATATCTTCATCTTGTGCTCCCACATATTCAAATTGTGGAAATCCACATTGCTCTTGTTATAGCCAATCTTTCTTGATCCCTCGCAACCAATCATGGGCATTTAGTCCACAGCTACTGAGCTACATAATAAGAAAACCACAATTCAACATTTCCGAGCTATCGTTTTTAGGCACGTGATGCTTTTGAAGAGATCCTCTACATGGCACTAGTTCAGTTGATGATTGTGTTGAATTGCCTTCAAATTGCTTGCAGCAATCTTTGACAACATACATGGTCGTGCACCTTCTCCATCTACCACATTGTGAAAACAATATGATGCTAGTGATGAACACATTACGAGGCTAATGATGAATTCTATTAAGCTATTGAGCATCATATCTTGATAACGCCGTAATTAAACTCAAAGCTTTGCAGTCCTAATATATTTTTCACATGGCATAAGTTTGCATCATTTGATTGATGTTTGTCATAGGTTGATATACCTAGTTGACTATTGAGCAGTTACAACTTCCGCTAAATTACAATGTCATCAACATGTACATGTTTTATTGAAGAGAGAAATGTACATGCCTTGGAATGTTTCGGGCATATGGGTTGGGCGCATCGATGTCAATGTGCCTTGATACAGAGAGCATTAGCCGCCATCAACGTGAAAGTTGTCAAAATAGACAGAGAGAAAGAGTGGCATTGAACATCAATGCTTGGAGATACATTGAGGAACCCTCATATGAGATCTCACATTGGGTAATCAATTCGTCAACGAAAAAAATGAGGTTGATAGATGCAACAAGTCTAGAAGGGCATCGTTCCTTTAACTTTCAAATCTCAAGGCATAACTATCTTTCCTAGGTCAAATTCTTTAGTGATCATAATGTCCTTGGTCTCATCTTCAAGGTAGAAAAGGTACGATGCATAAAGAGGTCTATTAAGTCCGAAAAGAATGAGGGTATGAGATCATATATAGATTTTGTATAATTAAGTATGAAGCTGGTGGATATGCAGCCTATATTAACTTGAAACCAATCCATAACCATATCTTTCCAACCTTCAAAATTGACGGCTTCTTGTATGCTATATTCCTATAAGACTAGACATAGCACGCGGTGTTAGTTGTGCGCATGTTCATGTCTAATTTGGATCCACGTCGGGAAGTTATCAAATGGTTTGTTGAGGTACTTAAAGGGCGCTTAGATTTTAACATTTTGTTTTGGCATACAAGAGTGGAACCTAAAAAGCGTACTTCATGTTAGGCCTTCTTTGTTAGCTATGCAATTCTAACTCAAATGCCAAAACCTAAACAATGTGTTTCCATGTAAAGCTATCGTAGTGTAACAAGTGGCTACATTTGAAGATGGAAAGAAAATGATCCAGTTCATGATTTTTTTTTTTCTTTTTTTTGGAAAGAACAAACAAGTAGCAACAAAACAACATACATTTAAGTAAGAAAGACCGATTCAGGTTGCAAAGAACCTAGTATTGTTGTTAGTCCTAGTTTACATTGTATAGATTTGATGATGAAAATATATAAGCTATGGTAGTTAGTTTTCATATGCAGTCAATGGATAGCACTTAGTGAAAAGGTCTAAGTTTGTAAAACCTTAACATGTATAAGTAGCACAAAACTTCTTCACCAAGTCAACTCTAGTCGTCATTGTATACAATAGTCAGCTCTCGCAACACCAATCATGTGTTAGTTATATTGTGGTTTGTATAGCTTCTATTTTTGTTCACTTAGTTGTAATAGTTAAAAGCAATCAGAAAGATTCTTCGACGTTGATTTATTTGTTTATCCTTCATAGTTAGTCGTCAAGATTTAACTTTTAGAATGTCTCGGTTTGTGCTCCTACTTATCAGGTAGCTTTGAAGTATATATGTTTATGAACATTTTAGTTTATGATAATTAGACACCAGATTTATAATTACTCATCACACGCCAAAATGCTGATTGTATTCACTGAAACACCAAAGTGGTGTAAAGTGTGGTGTCCAGTCTGCATCAAAATTACACAGGCAATGCTAACATGGTTTATCCCTTGTATGGTAAAGTATTAATATAGATATATATTTTTTGCATCTGCAGATTTTGCTGTATTTTAATTAGAGAAGGTATAAAAGCTGCAGAATCTTAATTAACCGCCAGGATTATGAGTGGTAGACGTAGAAGATCTGAATCTTTATGGGATAGAAATGAGGCTCAAAACGAGGCCAGAGAGTTTATCTCAAGCGGTGATTCACCGAAACGATCAAATTCAGAAATTAACGATGTTTTGATGTCTGATGATTTTTCTATGCAAGGAAATGAAAACATGTTAACGGATAATGATAACATCGGTGACAAACATAGAACGAGGACGGATCCTGCTTTTGATGACTGGGACGGTCAATACGGTCAACCCTATAGGTTTGCGATTCCTTTTACCATTATAATCAATCGAAAGTTACAAGATAGATGATTGTCTCTCACTCAATGATCAGTTTTTTAGTAGCTGACTAGCTTCGGAAAAACATATGTGTCAAATTGGGCTGGCCATACGACGAGTCAAATGGGTAAATTTGTAGGCTGGCTTAAAACAGGTTGGGTTGACCCGATCACTCGACAACACTTCTATTATCCATTTCTTTTTAATTTTACAAATAATCAACATATTAAATATGATTAGTTAAACTATTTATCGCTATCACAATATAATTTTCTGTAGTAAAAGAATTTTAGAACACAAAAAGAAAAGTGCATGGCTAACTAACCAATTTTGATCCGTTTCCCATTTACCAATATAACCCAATTACTTCTTTGGAAGAAGTGTTTTTTTTTCTTTTTTTTATTGATACTTCTTTTTATGGTTTCCGTGATGTTGATGCTACATGTGAGTTTTCAGATCTACATTTTACGGTTTTACTTGTTTGACCTGACGACCCGTTATCAATCAAACATGGCCCAAATTGATCCACTTCGTTTTCAAGTGGCTGCTTGTTTGGATAGTGGTAACTTTTTTTGTTATTTTTTTATGGTTTGCCTGCTGTTTGTTGCTACATGTACGTGCAGCAATCGAGTTGTGAGTGGAAAGGATAGAGCTCGTAGTAGGAGCAGGAGTAGGAGTCCACACCGAACCAGGGAAAGAGACCAGGACCGAACTCGGGACCAGGATCGAACCCGGGACCGGTACCAGGATCGAGCCCAAGCTCAGAACTTGGACCGAGGTAGGACTCGAGGGTTGGCCAGGAGTAGGAGCAGGAGCCGTAGTAGGAGTAGAGGCAGGGCTACAAGCCCATCCAGAGGTGGTTCAAACCGACTTGATAACGATTCAACAAAAAAGTGGAGTAATAATAGACCAGAATACTCGGGCTCAGGTGGTTCCCAGTACCATAGAAACCATAGGAGTGGTTATAATGATCAAGATCACAGGCGGCAATCATACCAAGATGTCAAGCCATGCAAGTTTTTTATTGTGGGTAAATGCAACCGTGATAATTGCAGGTTTTCACACGATGTTCCAAAATCAGAGGTCTATGAAGGAAGGTCACAGGATCATGATAATTTTCCTAATCCAAACCCTAATTTTGACGACAAGAACAAATCATGGAAGGATCCTAAAATGAACAATTTGGACTCTGGTGTTTCTTACGACATGGGTTTGGATGAAAATCAAGAATCACGATTTATTCCCAACAACTCTGATAATCGCAATATCAATTTAAACGGGAATGGATCTAACCGTCAGTTTAATGATTCTGTTAATGAAGATGGAAGACCTCTAGAAACTTCTAGAAACGATACCCAACAAGCAAGTAGTTTCCCTCAGATATCTCAAAACTTAAATTTCGCCAATGCCCTCGGGTTGCTTTATTCTTCAGTGGTCAACGAGCCGGTCAAAGCTAGTGCACCAAAGGAGAATCAAAAGTCAACGGAACCAGTTGGAAACGTGGAAGTCAAGGAGAACAAGGTAGCTGAAAAATCCAATGTGAATCTTGGCAAAACTGAAGCAGGAGGAAAAGTAGATGAGGGTAATATGGGAAATGATGAAAAGGCGATGCGGGCTTTCAAAAATGCACTTGTGGAATTTGTTAAAGAGATTTTAAAGCCGACATGGAAAGAAGGTAAAATGAGTAGAGATGTTTATAAAACAATTGTGAAGAAAGTGGTTGAAAAAGTTACGAGTACAATGCAAGGAACTCAGATCCCACAAACTCAAGAGAAAACGGAGCAATATTTGACATTTTCTAAATCCAAAATTACTAAGCTTGTTGAGGTCAGTTGATCCCTTTTTTGTTATTAATTTTCACTTAATTTTTATCATTTTGGTTTCAAGGCTGTTTAAGAAAATAATGAGTAGGTCGTTTGGGTTGGGTACTGAACAGGTAGCTGTTTAATATGTGTAAGAATCTGATAATGGGTAGGGTCAGGTTAGCCTAGGGGTGTAAACAAGTCGAACTGCTCGTGAGCTAATCTAGACTGGGTCGCTAAAGGCTCGAATCGAGCCGAGCTTAAGTGAGGTTGAGTCCGAGCCTCACCCTATTGAGCTTGACTAGCTCTCGAGCATGTTAACAATAATTTTTATTTTATATAACAAACGTATACTTACGCATAAAATATCATATATAAGATAATTAAAATAATTAAATAGTATATATTTTGTTATACATATTGTTCATAAAGCTATACCCTGTAAACATATATGAAAAGACCTATATATTTTTATGAATAAAATAATTAAATGTTTACCAAGTAATAAACGGTCTGAGCTCCAGCTTAGACGAGCATGGCTCAGCTCGTTAACACACGTTGATCCGTCATTTATGAAGATATTAGTCCAGTTTTTTCCTTCAAATTTCTAGTTTGTTACCATTCATCATCTGTTTATAGTTATAAGTCCTTCTTTGTGCAGCTTGATCGTTATTTGTCAAATGAGAATCGGTTATGTTCATAACGTATAATATTAATATATTATTAAAAATGCATTAACATATGTTTCTCGGTACAGGCATATGTGGGAAGGCTTGCGAAGGGCTAGAAAGTGATCTGGGCTGACTTTCTTGACCAAACAGTGATGAGGTATTATGATTACATAAGGTGAGTTAATAGTTTTATTATAGTTGGTGTAAGTGATGTTTGTTTGTTGTTATTATTAATTTAATTGTATTGCTTTGTATTAATTTAAAAGACCATGGCTTGTACTATCACCCTTGGCCCAAACCAGGTAGCACTGGATTGGGTCGAGGACTGGACCGGGCCGGACCAAGGTTGGATGATAATAATATGATTTGAGCCTAGGTGTTAAAAACAGTTTGTATTGGCATGTTTTTAATTAGTTGTTTCTGTGCATCTTGATGGTAATGATGATGGAACATATAGACATAAACTTGTTGGATGATCGGTCCGAAATCACTCATACGTCAGTATGTCACCTGGAACCTAAAGCCAGATAGAAACCCGTTAGAAGGGAATGAGGTTGGAGGTCGCCTTTCGATGGTGAAGTTGATATTCT
Organism: Ambrosia x helenae; assembly: GCA_030844895.1. Lineage (NCBI taxonomy): Eukaryota > Viridiplantae > Streptophyta > Magnoliopsida > Asterales > Asteraceae > Ambrosia > Ambrosia x helenae. Next base: position 26,459 of record JAUTDX010001429.1, on the reverse strand, counting down.
AATGTACAAGTAAAAGACAGAATATGTTCAAGTTAATGTATCAATATAAGATAACGTATATGTGTGTGCGCTAACTTTTTTTACAATGGTTAAATCTCTATCTCTAGAGCTACATCAATGCCTATCATAATATGTAAAGGCTTTTATATCATTGAGTAGCGAGCGAGGGTTTAGTCAAAGTCCGACTGAACAAGTCTGGTTGAGCCGAAATCTGCATACCATGACATGTTACCTATGCAAATTCTTACTGTATAATGCTTGACTTGTGTCTTCGGTATCATTTTGGTTGTTACGCTAATGAACATGTCGTAATTTATGGTATTACATTTGGTGGATGTCTTCGGTTTCATTTAGTTGTTTCCGCTGATGATCATAGCATCTAATTGTATGTTAGATGACTAACGATAACAAATAGCCATGATCTTCGTTCAACACGTTTACAAGTTGATTACTATATGTCAACACATGTGGGTATTGCTTGGGTTGAACAATTTAAACCGTCACATGACTTGCACCACTAGAAATCATGTATGTTTGATAACAATTCAAATGTACATGATGAATTATGTTGGTAAAAGACCTCCTTATGAACATTCCAAAAGACTTGGATTAGACCTTGCAAAATACACCTCACATGCAACCCGGTCCCCTAAAGTCTTCGTGCGTCTTGTCGAAGTCTAACACGTTACGGTTGGCTGTGCCAAGTTGCGTTTCACATAAGACATTTGGTCACAGATAGGGGGGCTGCAAACCTCTTAAGGGCTTACTTGAGAATGTGAAGGGGTTATTTGAAAGGGTGCAAGACTCCCTTTTGTGCGCGGTTCGTAACCATGTTCATAATGTGACGTTTTGATAGTATATTTCGCTTCCCTGATCACCTGTCTCTGCCTTTTTATACCATATATACATAAAACTTTGTTACAGAATCAAGGTTCTTGTATGCCAATAATCTATCCGACGCTCGTTTTCAACACCCGTAAACATAAGTAAACGGGTCAGCAAATCACAACTCGGCCGAATACATCGACAAGGAGAGGTTTTTGTTAAAAAACATACATTCAAGTACGAAGCAAAGCAACGACAAGTCTTAATTCACCGGAGTGATCCATTTACAACACGACGTTTTTGTCTCACCGCTGTGCTTTAGCATCGGTTCTCAATTAAGTATTTAGGTTTGATCATGAGTTACTATAAATACTAAAATATAAATCAGAAAATTATGATCATAAACATAAATATGTGTCGATGAAACATCTCCTTCATTGCATATGGCAACTTTTATGCAAACACTTTAAAGATAAAACAGTTCCAAAAACACCAAGGTTTCTGCATCAATCTCAGCAAGAAAAACAACATTCTTAAATCACCAAAACTGTAAGTTTCGAAACATGTCTGGAGCGCGAAAAACTAACCTCATCAAGAACACCATTCGCGCGCATTCTGAAACATCTTCAACCATGGGCTCGGCCCTTTCTTTTTAACGTCCCAATTCGTTGGATACCACGGGAACTGCCACATCAGAAAACACCTCTCAGGGTGCGGCATCATAGCAAGATGCCGCCCATCTGGCGAGCAAATTGCCGCCACGCCTAGCGGTGACCCGTTCAAGTTAAACGGGTATTCTTCGGTTGGTTTTCCGTCGTCATCACAATATCTTAAGGGCGCTAAGTCTGACGATAAAACGTTATCAAAAATTTGTTTATCCGGAAAATAAGCCTTTCCTTCGCCATGTGCAGCCCAAACGCCTAATGTACTACCTTCCATCCCTTTAAACATTATTGCTGGTGATTTGTTCAGTGTCACGTTAGTGAACCGGCATTCGAACCCGCCTGACTCGTTGTGTATGAATCTGGGCTGGGCCGGGTCACCACCAGTTCCTAAAGTTCCACCTACTTTCGGGCCAGGAATCCAGCCCAATAGAGCCATGAGCTGGCACCCGTTGCAGACCCCAAGACTAAAAGTATCGGGACGGTTATAGAACTCTTGAAACTGGTTTAAAAGCGACGGGTTGAACCGTATAGAAGCGGCCCAGCCTTTTGCCGAATCGAGCACATCGCCGTAACTAAAGCCGCCCACAAACACAATACCCCGAAACCCGTTCAGAGAAACTGACCCGTTTAGAAGATCCGACATTGTAACATCCCACGGCTCAAACCCTGAAGCGAAAAATGCAGCCGACATTTCCCGATCACCGTTACTACCCTCTTCCCGGATCACTGCCACTTTCGGTTTACTAACGGCATTCATGTACTTCTCATCGGTGAAACTTGGAGTAAAAGTTAACCGCCATTCAGGTTCGTGTCGGTTTTTTAATCCTTCTTTTTCTGAGGTTACACAAGCAGCTAACTTATGTTTTTTCTCGATATGAAAACCGGTTTCTTCCCAAATGTCTCGAAGATCGACAGTTTTCTCGTTCAAATGTGTCATTCCATCGATTTCTAATCCAATCGTTGGTTCAGCGGTTACCTGTCCTATGATTTCCGAACTAACGCCACGGTTTGTAAGCATCGTTGTCACTTCGACCAAGTTCGCTTTACTCACCTCGAGAACAAGACCGAGTTCTTCCGAGAATAATGTTTCGAATATGCTTTTTCCATGTGAACTTAAACCGATTTGAACACCACAGTTTCCAGCAAAAGCCATCTCGAGAACCGAAACGATGAGCCCACCGTCACTGATATCATGACCAGCCGAGATTAATTCGTCTGTTAGTAGATCTTGAACAACCTCAAAAACCGTTTTAAGGTAACGAACATCGTCAACATCAGGACATTCGTCCCCGATTTGGTCAAACACCTGCGAAACAAAAAAACGAGTTAAAAACTACACTAATCGTAAAACTGTAATAACTAAAAAGAAAACGTACCTGAGAAAGAGCCGAACCACCTAACCGTCGTTTTCCTTTACCCAAATCAATATGAACCAAAACACCATCATCTTTAAGCTTTAAATCCGGTGTCACGGTTTTAGTTATATCAGAACACGTGACGTAAGCACTAATCACAAGATTACCAGGAGCTTTAACTACTTCACCGGAAACCTGAGCCGCCATCGAAAGACTGTCTTTACCACCATCAATTGCGATACCAAGTTCAACCATAGCTTCCGAAAGAGCAACAGCAGCATCATACATTGCTGCACCTTCACCGTCAAGTTTAGCAGCATACATCCAGTTCCCGCTTGCTTTCACATCACTCAAGTTCGTAACTTTAGCCCAAACAAGATTCGTTAGCGCTTCTCCAACTGCCAAACGCGCCATTGCTTTTGGATCAAGTAAACCTTTAATAGGCTGCTCCCCGATCGCACACGCACCACCTGTGTAATCGGTAAACGTTTGAGCTATAACCGCCACGTCAGCGAGAGTGATCTGTAACGGACCCACAGTTTGTTGCTGCGCCACTAGTCCGGTAACACAACGATCAACTTTAGTTGTTAAGAAACGTTTAGAACAGATGGACGGCAATCTTAATACCCGTTCGAGTGAATCCATTAACGTAATCCCGGGAGCTATTTCGAGTGGTTCTTGTTTATCTTTTACACGATGAAATTCGAATGTTTTTTGAGGCATGTCTCCAAGAACTTTTTCAAGTTCAAGATCAACGGCAGGCGGTTTTTCAGTTGCGTAGCTGTCGATTAATCGTACACACCCTTCACCGCTTATAGTTCCGATAACTGCCATCGACACGCGTTCTCTTTTACAAATCGACTCCAAAAGATTACGGCTTTTAGCGTTCACCAAAATCGCATCTTGTTCTTGGTATTCTGCACCCCATATTTCCAAAACAGACATCGTATGATCACCAACAACGATAGACCTAATATCGATTGTAGCACCTTCCGGATAAATAATTTCTTTAACGACATTACAGTTACCACCTGCACCCTGATCATGTATGCTAACTATCGGGTTATTCTCGCCCATTTCAATACACGCACGAACGACCCGATACAATTTCTGTGCCATCTCCGCATCGCCACGCTGGACAGCGTTAAAATCCAGCTCAGCATCGTTTTGACCACTAACCATACTCGATGCTGCACCACCTCCCATTCCGATTCTATAAGCGGGTCCACCGATTTTAACAACTAACATCCCGATTTCAGGCTCGCCTTTTGTTATATGGGTATGATCAATTTGCCCGATGCCTGCACTAAACATGATCGGTTTCAACCATTCCCGTCTTTCCCCGCTTGGAAGCCTCATTCCAAATGTTCTTGTGTACCCTTGAATCAACGGTTCGCCAAACTTGTTACCATAATCTGACGCACCGTTGCTTGCATCAACAAGTATTTGTAAGGGTGAAGCTAAATGTGACGGATAGTCAAAAGATTCATCTTCCCAAGGAGCATACGCACCCTCGATGTTAAGATTCCCAACACAATATCCAGCTGTCGATGCCACAACAAAAGATCCCCTACCCGTAGCGTGCGTATCCCTTATTCGTCCTCCTGCGCCTGTTTCTGCACCAGGGAACGGTGCTACCGCACACGGGAAGTTATGTGTCTCGGCTGTAAACAGAATATCGAGATCACGGGCAACCGGGCTCAAAGAAGATGTAGTACCGGGCTGAGTAGGTCGTAACGGGTTCGCTAAAAATCCTTTGATTGCACTTGAGTTGTCTTTAAAACCGATCACGGAATTATTAGGATTCGCTTTTAAAGTGTTCTTTACAATCTGCATCAGAGTCTTATCCATCGGTTGACCATCTACAACGATCTTTCCAGTAAAGAACCAGTGCCTGCTGTGCTCGCTGTTTGACTGCGCAATATCGAAAAGCTCAACGTTCGTCGGGTCTCGTTTGATATCATCTTTGAACAGTTTAGTGTAATACTGTAGATCTTGTTCATCAAACGCTAACCCCATTCGTTGGTTAATTTCCTCCAACGCTTTCCTGCCGTTTTCCATAACGGGTACATAATAAACCTCCTCAGGTACTACGCTTGTTTTAAACGAAACAAGTTTACTCGGATACACACATTCCGTCATTCTATCATGCACCATTGCAGCAAACTCAACAATTTCACTATCTAGAAGCGGTGCACTTTCGGCTTTAACGTATAAAAGATACCTCCTCGACCGTTCTAATCTGTTGACTTCCGATAGCCCACACGCGTGACATATAGACACAGCGTTCGCAGACCAAGCAGTGGTAAAAGACAACCTAGGACCAACTTCAACAACCACTGTCTTATACCCTTCTTTCGCCTCCTTACCTATAAAACTTTCATCCCCTAAATTCCCAGGCTCGTACGTCTCTTGTAAAAGCCATTTAAGCACCGAAAGCTTGTCACTCGACAAATCCTCATCGACCCCAATGTTAAAACACTGTTCTGTTTTCAACCCCACAATCTTATCCGATACCTTCGTCTGAACCGACTTAAGCAACTCCTCAGTCGCACTTTCTTGAATTAACGGAGTTCTGAAAAAATGAATCACTTTTTCAGTACCCAAATCGTCCACACTACCCAACTGCTGCGTGTCTACCAAAACCACAGCCCGAACACCTTGACTGCTGCTTCTGCATATCCTAACACAACTCCTTAATTTTCGATTCGTCTCACCGACAAGCAAATGGGATTTTCTACTCTTTGGTAAAGGTTTAGGCAAGAAAAAGTTACAATTTTTTGAGCCCTGAAATTAAATATAATATTATTTACAAAGATTACTATCAGCTTCACTCAAATTAATTAACTTTAATGAATAAAAAGATACATACTTGTAAGAACTCTGCAGCTTTGATCTCCAACAATGCAGACATTATTGCATGAACAAAGAATAACTGTAAATAATAAAAGATTCAATTTTTATTAACTTATGTGAAGAATACAAACATGGGTATTGATCAAATGCATAATATATGTAAAAAAGATGAAAAAAAAAACCAAGAAAATTATTGCATGAACAGATAGCAAATGTATATGATTAAAGATTAATTTTTTATTAATTTATGTGAAGAATACAAACATGGGTATTGATCAAATGCACAATATATGTAAAAAAGATGAAAAAAAAAACAAGAAAATTATAATGAATCAAGAAAATTATTGGATGAACAGATACCAACTGTATATGATTAAAGATTAAATTTTTATTAATTTACGTGCAGAATACAAACATGGGTATTGATCAAATGCATAATATATGTAAAAAAAGATGAAAAAAAAAACAAGAAAATTATAATGAATCAAGAAAATTATTGCATGAACAGATAGCAACTGTAAATAATAAAAGATTCAATTTTTATTAACTTATGTGAATAATACAAAGATGGGTATTGATCAAATGCACAATATATGTAAAAAAGATGAAAAAAACAAGAAAATTAAAATGAATCAAGAAAATTATTGGATGAACAGTTAGCAACTGTAAATGATTAAAGATTAAATTTTTATTAATTTATGTGAAGTACACAAACATGGGTATTGATCAAATGCATGATATATGTAAAATAAATAAAAAGAAACAAAAAAGTAATAATATTTACCGGTGAAAGATTGATCGGAAAAGGTGGCGTTGAGGGGAAGAAGCAGCAGCAGTATGAAAAGACAGACAGTAGAAGAAGAAGAAGAGCAGGGTTTAGGGTTGTGGTTGATTGCATAATAGTCCCTTAACTACCTTTGTAGTTTTATTTTCAGCCCTGAACTTTTTATCGGGCTGAGGGTTTTCCCGGAATCGGTCTTTCTTTCTTTCTTTACGGATGGTGGTAATTTTTGCTGAGATCTCACCCTTGCTGACCCTGAATGTCACTTTGCAGTTTGTGGGATTTACTGGGTTTGGTAGTTATTTTTAGTTTTTATGCGAAAATAAATGTTATTGTAAATTTAGTCTCATGTCTAAGACGGTTTCAATTTTAGTTACGGGGTTGTTTAACGGTATTGTGTTTCTTCGTCAAAATGATTCTGGGTTTAAATTTTTGATGAATGTAATGTTATGAGATATATAGGTGTAAAAATGTTGTTAAAAAAGATACAAGGGATGTTTAGGTTGAAATATGAAAAGAAGGCTTATATGTGAAAGCATATATAAATATTTATTAACGTTGTGTTTTCAAGTTTACTTAACTTAATAAAAGAAAATGTTGTTTGTGTTCTGGTTGTGTTTTTATTTTTTAGGAAAAAATGGAAGGATTTTTAGCCCGAATTACATCCTTCCGATTTTGAAAGAAAATGGAAGGAAGAAAGGAAATGAATCCTTTCTTTTCTTTCGTGAAGTGAACCCGGGAACACAACGTTCGAGGAAATTTTATATATTTCTTTCTAAACTTATAGAATTATATGTTTCTTTAAAACACAAGTAATAGTGGTGAAAAACAAGTATCAATATAAGATGAAGGACTTAAATGTATACATTCTCCAATATAAACAAGAATCATATAAATTTCTACTTTGGACCGCAACATATATATGCTAATTTTTCTAAAGTAAAGTGGACACTTGCTTAGATATGCACCACAAAAGAACAAGACTAAAAACAAAGGGAGCAAGGAAAACAGAATATATACATTACCATGTTAACGAGTCAAGATTGAATCGAGTAGTTTAAAACTTGAAAGTGATATTTTGTTTGAGCTCAGATTATTGTGACTTAAGATTCATTATATATTAATTATATGCATGAACACGCAGTCGATGTTATTCGGTCAGAAGCTCGAAAAAAAGACCCGTTCCTTTAAGTGAAGTTGTGAAATTATGGTTATGACAAGTGGTTTTGTTAAATACACTAAAAGGTAAAAGTACTACGGGTGTAAATGACTCAAGTTGCTCGTAAAACTACTTAATATCGACTTGTTAAAAGCTTGAATTGACCTAAACTTGAACGAGATAGAGCTCGAGCCTAGCCTAAAGTGGAACCTACTTAGGGGCTGTTTGGTTGATTACGTGCTGAATCATTAAGAGGTCTGTATGGTTAAGTGCTAAATCACTAAGTTGGACCTCTTAATGGTTAGTTTTCTTGTCCCACATTGGTATTAGAGTTTCATTAAGGTTCAACCTAGTTTAGTGCTTAATGATTCAGTGCTTAATGGTTCAACAACATCCCAAGTCTTAATGATTCAGCCTTAACCATTTCATTCAGAGGCTGAAACAAACGCGCCGATCATCCAGCACTGAATGCTGAATCATTCAGCACTGAATGGTTAAGAGCCTCATTAAGAGGCTACCAAACAGCCCCTTAGTAAATGGGTTCGAGCCCAAACTTCGTATATCAAGCCTAATTAGGCTCCCAAACTTAAACAAGTATATTACTATTTTTTATATAACATATAATCTTATAAAATAACTAAAAGGTATATGTATCACATACATATACTGGATAAGTAAACAAAGTGATATATTCTAAAAAGTGCAGAAAGAGAACATTAACATGATAAGAGTTTTGTAACTGAGTTAGAAGTTATTAAGGTTTGGGAGAGGTTAAAAAAAGAGTCATTTCATGAAAAAAGTTCAATAAAAACTATAGCTTCACAAGTTTTTTATAATCAAATAACATTTATATAATTCATTATCATCAAAGAATTATATTCTCTTTAATATAAGTATAGCATTATTAAATTTGTGTCTAATTTCTTTTTTATTATGCTAATCATTTTATGGCTAATTAAATTTACATGATACGATAATGCGTATAAGAAAGATGAGTACATAAATAGACACAAATACCTCTCACCCATAAAAAAATAAAAAAAAATTGTGTCACCTACTTACATTTTCCTAGCCTAAAACATCACTAACTAAGCTTAAGTTTAAACTTTAAACACAAAACCTAAAACAAGCTTGAAACTTTCACAGTCTTTATCATCTATTCCATTCACTTTACAGCATATGAAAATTTACTAAAAAAGATAATCAGATTGGTCAATGTAGAGGTTTTTCATTTAGCAGAGGCACGTGCCTTTTAGAAGAAAAATCATAAACAAACCAAAAATAATTTAGAACTATTAGAGGGGACACACTAACCGGCTAGGGGGTTTCGTCTACCATATCCGAACGGCTAAAATGCCGCCACCCCCTGGCTACGGTCCAAAACCACAAGGCTCGGCAAGGTGTAACCGTTTACAAATTGTGGAAATTCTTGTGTTTTTGATCGTTGACAACGGTCAAAAAAATAACAACGGTCATGTCTTTTATTTTTTTTCATTTTTAAAAACCTATATATTCAATCATCTATACACAATTTCATACACATCTTCAAACATTTCATCTTCACTATTGCATCCAAAAATTTTAGTCATATCTATAAAATGGTTTTTTTTTCAATTTTTCCGACGATGATCTTGGGATTTTTTTTCCGGGGGATAATTCCGAAGACGACATTTTTGGCAAATGTCCGAAAGGACTTCTTGAGAATGCCTATAATATTTTAGCAACGCCGTAAATCAATTGTACAATCATGAGTTCTTGCATAGTCCGATTTTGGGATTTTGATATAAATGAATCAATAGATAGGATTAAAAGTGGGAATATATACGTTGGATTTCTAAAAGAGAAGGGAATGGCAAAACAGGCATAACTAATAATTGTTGAGTTCCACCCTCATTTTTTAAACGTCACTAACTTTTTTCATACGATATTATTTAAAAAAAATGCACAAAAATGCTACATTTTAAAAAAGAAATTTGTTGTGTTGATAACTTGCGTTTTTTATCAGACATAACTTGCATCTGTTTATCAGGTATAACTTGCGTTTTATCATGTATAACTTGCATCTTTTTATCAGGTAACTTGCGTTTTATCATGTATAACTTGCGTTTTATCAAGTATAACTTGTGTTTTATCATAAAACGCAACTATACCCTCAATAAAACTCAAGCCATCAACCCAACAAATTATTATTATTTTTTTTTTTGAAAAATTTATGGCAATAGGGTATGCAAATGAAAGAGGATAAAAAGCTTGTTTTTATGATGTATTTTTTTTAAATAATGTCATATGAAAAAGTTATTACTGTTTTAAAAATGAGGGTAAAACTTGAAAAAAAGTCAACGATTATGATGATGGACAATAATACTTTTTTGGCTAATAACACATGTGAGACAAAACCAAATTTTTTTTCATCCTCCCAAATTAGAAATATTCGAAGGAAAGGAAAAGTTGAAAAAAAAGGAAAAGAAAATAAAGAGAGAGGAGGGTTTTGTTTTCATTTCCTTACTCTTCTCTCGTAAATTAAACTCGAAAACATATTAAAAAAAAAAAAGAATGAGATTGAAGTCTTTAAAACACCCCATGAACCACTTACAAGAAGCCCAAACAACAAAATGAGTTCAATCTCTTGTTACCATCAAACAACAATCTTACTTGCTCCTCATTTGTATCCACCATCACAATCCAATCCCTTAAAAAAACCTCAATTCATCACCTTCTCCAAAACCCCATTATTTAATTCAAACCCATTATTATTATTATTATTATTATTATCCAACAGAACCCATCGATGTCTTGTACCCGCCAAAAAGAAGAACCGGTCACCTGAACCGGTTCTTACTCCTTCCATTGTTGAAGAAGTATCAGAGGTTGATGAATTCGAACAATTTGATGATGATGGTATTAATCCCTTTACTATTTGATATTGATTTGGGTAATTAACCATAAGTTGTTGTTATTATTATTACCATTACCATTATTATTATTATTATTATTATTATTAATATTAACCATCAATTTTTACAAGTGTGTGGCGGGTAAACGGGTGACAAGCTGCACCGTTACTCCTTGTAGGTAGTTTGATTAACTATGGGGTGCAAATGAGCTGAGTTTGATTAGGCTAGAGCGAGAGCTCGGTTTGTAGGTAGTTTTTCAAGCTTGAGGCTCATTTGGTTTATTATTTATTACTTAATTATATTAACTATGATCATCGTTTTATATATTTTTATATATAATTTCGTTATTTTTTGTTCATAATTTTATAAATAGTAGTTATTATTATTATTTAAATATATGTTTAATATATTAATTAAAAAGTATATTAATAGTGGGCTCGAGCTCGATAAATGAAGCTTAGGCGCGTTTACCAAAGGAGCTTGTTTTTAGGCTCAGGCAATTTGAATAGAAGTTGAACTTGTTTATGCTATTTGAAAGTGTTGTTTGTTTGAGATATCTGTTTTTGATTATGTTGTGTTGGTGGTTTAAGGAAGTAATTTGGGTGATTAGGGTTTCATTTTCTTTTCATATGGGTTATTTTTTAATGTTTTAGAATAGAATGATAAGATAATAAATTGTCAATTCAATTTCATTTTATTATTGGTGATAACAAGTTAACAACAGCTGCATGCTTAAAAGATTGTAATAACCATAGTTGTCAAAGCGCCTAGGCGCATAGGCCGAGCCTGGAGTCTAGGCGCATAAAAAACGAGGGCTTTTTATAATTAGGCGCATAGTATAAAATACATTTTTTTAGAGATTTTAGAGATGTTTTAGGCTTGTTTAGGGCTACTTTAGGATGTTTTAGGGTTGTTTAGGACTTGTTCATAGCTTATTTAGGATGTTTTCGAGGTTTAGGCAACTTTTAGCTTGAATTTGGCCCGAAATCAGCTTGAAATAGTGCGCCTTAGTGCCTAGGCGCACGCCTCATAGGGCGCAGCCCACTAGGTGCGCCTCGCGCCTAGGCGCGCTTTTGACAACATAGGTAATAACATGTTTGACTTACAAGGTCAAAAGTTGACCTTTTCCTCTATAGGAAGGTGGTACTCTTAGGAATGTTCACGGTCTGGTTTGGCCGGTTTTAACAATTTTTTGGTCCGAACAACTAACTACGGTTTTGGAAAATGCGCAACCGAACTGGCGGTTTTCACGGTTTGGTTTTGCCGGTCTAGCAGTTTTAGTGTTGAGTTTTGCCCTGCCTTGCCGTGTGACTTGGTTATAAGATGAACATGTTTGATTTGAGTATGCACATGAGTTGTGCAGGGACTCGAACTCGATATAGAACAGAGTGTGGGACGATATGCACAACACTAATATTATTAATCCACACAAACACAAATGATACAAAGTTAGGTATTTATACCCTTACAAACGGTTAATCAACTACCTAAAACTAACCGACACATAACTATTGTAACTGACATAACTGTTCCTGTTTTGGCGCTAAATCCTGCAGTTTGACTTTCTGGTTTGACCTTCAATTATCATTCTAAATAATAGTAAATTTCTTGATTATTTGATTCCAACATTTAGACAGTCTTAATTCAAAAGCATAATTTTGTATACGTTTTAAAATGATAAAGAAAGCTAGAAAATAGACGTTGAACGGCTGGTTTTAAGTTCCAAACTGTGAACTAGACCATATATATTTCAAACCAGCTGACTTTTATCGGTTTGGACGGTTCGGTTTGGTTTTGGCGGTTTATGAACACCCCTAGATGCTCTTATTCTCATTGCACTAGAAAGTTACAAAGTCTTCGCATTAACATGTATATAAAATATAAAGATGGGTGTGGAACTCTGTGTGTGTGTATAGATATATATATATTTCATATTAATTTACATTTTAAATATGAATTGTTTTGAGTTTGATATTAAACTGTATTGTTCTTATGACAAATTGGATTTTTTTTTATAGAGGAATTTGAATCATTCGATGAGGATGATGACTTCCAAGATGATTATTTGGATGAAGACGCCGAACCTAGAGTAAGTCGGCCAATGATATTGAGCTGAATTTAGTCAAATCACAACTTATTAGCAAGTTAATTTGTATGTTAAGTGGTAATCGACTAATTGTAGGCTTCTGACATAATTTTGTTTTGAAGTTTGGGGATGGAGGCGGAGGAGGTGGAATTTCTTTGGCGGGGACCGCGTGGGACAAAGAAGTTTTAACGATTGCTGAAGAAGTTTCTTTATCTTTTGATGGAGAGCTGGGAATATATGCTTTTAAGACGTTACAAAATTCTGCAATTCGAGTGCGTGTTGAGAGGCTTACAAACAAGTAAGTATTTGTCTCATTTGGATGTGTGCAGTGTTGCAGAAGTCGGCCTAGGCGCTAGGCTGAAGAAGAAATCGGAATTTCACCCTGGGCGATGAATTAGGCGAAATGGGGATTAGGCGGAGTCTGGGCGGGCCTAGGCGGTGGTATTTTTTTTATTTTTTTATAATTTTTTTATTAAATTTCTAAGTATTTCTAAGTATTATGTGTATATATCTTAACATATTTTCAAAAAACACCTAAATTTGTGTGTATATATAGATAAAATACCAAAACGCCTAATTCCGCTTGATTTTCGCCTAGTCCCTAGGCTGGACCTCACCGCCCGCCTAGCACCTAGCGCCTTCTGCAACCTTGGATGTGTGTTTGAAAGTGATCAATTCAGTTTTAGTTTTGTTCCAGCCAATTTGAAACTAGTTATCCAAATCTGAGTATTTAACCATAAGTAATCAAATGATCACATTAATATTTTTCGTTCGTTTGAACAATAATAATAATTACATATTTACCATCCATAAAAAGTGATGGTAAATACAGAGCGCTTTCGATTAAATAAAACTTGAGTTCTTTTGTGTATGCTAATAAATAAAAATGTTTTACAGGTCAGGTTCTCCAACCATGGAGGATATTGAAGCTTTCTCAAATGCGTATAGAGAGCGGTTAAATCAGGCTGAGGCTGCTGGATCTATTCCCGTTGATATATCACTTGAGGTAACGCGTCAAAACATTTATATACTTTAGTTCACATAAAATTTATGGGTTGGGTTGACCTGCCGTTGACCTGCCATTCATCCATAAATGGGAATGTAGTTATAGTTACGAGTTAGATGAGAGCCGCAAAATAATAAAATCTTTTTAACATTTGTTTGTACATTTGATAGGTATCTTCACCTGGACTTGAAAGGGTAGTTAGGATCCCACAAGATCTTGAACGGTTCAAAGATCGTCCCATGTACGTAAAATACACAACAAGAGAAGACGACGCTTCGCCATCATGTGAGCATGACGGTGTTCTGAGACTCGAATCATTTGACTTGGAAGCTGAATGTTGTGCTTGGGGTATAGCGGATGTTAAGGTTAATCGAGAGAAGGCGGGGAAAGGAAGACCCCTTAACAAAAAGCAAAGGGAGTGGCGGATAACCACTCCCTTTGACTCTTTGCTTTTAGTTAGGATCTATGCAGATTTTTAAATTTATACAATATAAATCTTAAATTGTTTTGTTTTGTTTTCTTATTTATAAAGGCGTTATACGGGGTTTGAAAACCGGTATAACAATTAAGTTACTATTGTTCTGTATTAGAATACCATAAACATATCACTTGTAAAGTGTTATTATGTCATTTGATGTTTTCTTTACGTTTCACATCGTTTGGTAGATCGCTAAACCAAACACTTGATGGATTCCAATTCATTCAAATTCTGTGTTCATTATATTCAAGATTCGTTTGACAGATTTCGCTTCGTCCAGAGACCTTTTGTGAACCAAACGCTCCTCGCTTTGATACCTCTGGCCGAATGCAAGAGACTTCGGTCTAAGGTTGAAGTTCATGTATCCGTCAAGCATTGACCCTTAAGCTAAATGCCGATACAAATAGAGACCAACTCCTTATAACATACATTTCTTAACGATATATGAGTTGAAGGTATATACTTCGACAAGATTCACATAATTTTTAGACCATCATTGGATATAGACGATTATACATGAGTAAAAAGCTGATGTAGGACCATTTAGTCGGTGAAGGGATGTGAAATTTATAAAAGCAAGTCATATTATATATCATGACACGTCTATACATAACACGAGAATCAAATGAACACTTATCATGTACATATTGTATAACATATAATCATATATAATAGAAGGGATCTAGGATGGTTAAACCATTGGGTTTACCTTCGCCATTGGCTTGCAGGGTTCGACGTGGCAGAGAGCTTTGGTGTGGCAAGTTAGCGTGCGTGGTTAAAGCGCCGGTGTGTGAGGGTGAACGAGGTTTGTGTGTGTGGGGGGGGGGGGGGTGTAAAATGACACAAAGTTAACAAGTTTCTTGTTTGAGCTTAGAAGGTTTTGAGTTCACACAAATTAAGCGTCTATTAAAAACCGGTTTATATTTATAAAAAAATATGTGGGCCTTAGAGTAACCTATTAATAAATTGTTAAATATGTGGGACTTTTATGAACTTTTCACAATTTTTGTTTCACTACATATGTGTAATTTATCATGTCCTTAAACATGTCGTATCTTGTTAACTCATTTCTAAACAAGTTGATGTTCGTGCTTAGAAAAAAAAATAACACAATTCATGTTCTATTCGTGTCTAGCACCTCAGATCATATATATTATCATGTAGCATCTCATCTTTCATGTCGTTCCTATACGGAATATGTATACCATATAGCCTTAAAAAATTATTCTTTTCTACCAAAGGCATTATAGCCTAGCGGCATCTTGGTGGTGAGATAAGACTTAGAGACTATAAGGTCTTGGGTTCGAATCTCACAAGGGGGTTTTCTCATATTTATGAGTTTACTCCTGAATTGGTGACTTGGTGGTGGAATATAATCGCGTGGTAACACTGGTGACATGATACTCCAGTGGTCCGTAAGTGATTCCAATTGACCGTTAAAAAAATTGTTCTTTTCTATAACATTTAAAACAATAAATTTAATTCTAAAATCACTTAATATATGACGTGTATTATTTAAATATTTATTAATATTCCCTGAATATCACCGACAAAGACATTTATTAGTTCCACCAAATTTATAGTTGACACATCATGATCCCAGTGACAATATACCGTTAAAATGACAAAACTACCCTCATCTTCTTCTCCACCTCTTTTGTTCCAAACTTCATTACTACTCAAACAACAAAACATCAACATTCTTTAACACATTCACATAATCTTTAAAAAAGTTTTAATCTTGCATCAATAATTTCCCTCTCTGCAAAAATCCCATTTGTTTAACATCAAGATTCAGGTTCTTGAGTTTCTTTCACCTTTTTCAATACTTTTATGTCATAATATTATCATTTTGTTATGTAATATGAAAGTTTGAATCTTTATTGACAAACCCTTTTGGGGTTTTGAAAAAGATATGAAATTTGGGGGAAATCAAGTTGTTGTTGATAGGATTAGGTGTGTAGTTGCAAATTGGGTATATTGTAAAGGATTGAACTTTAGGTCAGTTAATAGGTTTAATGTGATCACCTCTTGTTTGTATGTTATTTTAGGTGTAGTTTGTTGGTATGCATACTTGTATGAGTTTGTTCCGCCTGCGATTGTTGTCGAAAGGCATGAAACCGCAGTCGTTGAGTCGATAGAGTCGAAAGATTCGAAGGGAGTGTCAATGTGTGATGTTTATGATGGGAGTTGGGTTATTGATGAGACTTACCCTTTATACAATGCATCACAATGCCCTTTTGCTGAAAAAGGTTTTAATTGTTTAGCGAATGGGCGGAGGGATAAAGCGTATCTTAAGTGGCGATGGAAGCCGAAGAATTGTGATGTTTTGAGGTTTGATGTTGGGGAGGTTTTGGAAAAGCTTCGTGGGAAACGAGTTGTGTTTGTTGGTGATTCGTTGAGTCGGACGCAATGGGAGTCTATGATATGTTTGCTTATCAACGGCGTGGAGAATAAAACGAGTGTTTATGAGGTTAATGGGAATAAGATAAGTAAAAAGATTAGGTATTTGGGTGTGAGGTTTAGTTCTTATAATTTTACAGTTGAGTTTTATCGGTCGGTTTTTTTTGGTGCATATTGGTTCGGTTCCAAAACGTTCACCGAAGAGGGTTAGATCGACGATTAAGCTTGATGAGTTGGATCATATTAGCTCAAAGTGGATTGATTCTGATATTCTTGTGTTTAACACGGGCCATTGGTGGAATCGCGCCAAGCTTTTTGAGATGTAAGTTTTTCTTTATTTTGGTGTCATTTCCTGTCTATTTTAATCGATCAGTTATAGCCTCTTGTCTTTGATTTATATTGTTTTTGTTTTGACTTGACCCGTATCTTCTATTACTTGACCCGCCATCCGCGTCCTCTAATTAACAGAGTTTTTTTTTTTTTTTTTTTTTTTTTTTTTTTTTTTTTTTGTTAATGTTATTATGCAGTATAATCTAAATCAGTGTTTGGACAGTGGTTGTTATTTTAAGGTCAATGGAAGGCTAAAACTCGGAATGTCAACCATGGCTGCGTATACAAGAGCTTTACACACTTGGGCTTCATGGGTCGAAAATACGGTTAATACAAACAGGACCCGTGTATTTTTTAGGACCTTTGAGGGAAGTCATTGGAGGTACATTGCCATATTTCAAGAAACTAATATAGTTTAATCACTATGAAAACTTGTCTCGTCTTTAAAGAGAACCGCTCAATACATGTTGACCATTAAGGTCAAAGTGTATGATTTTTATAATTCGAAATTCATATGATTTTGTTACTTAATATATTTTGTAAGAACTTTCTGTTCCTAGCACTCATTATCGGCTTTCATGTGGTTAATTACGCAGAAGAGGTACATTTTGACTTTTAAGGTCAAACCTGATAAATTCCGAAATGTAAAGTTTGTATACATTCCATTACAAATCATCAACCGAAATGTAAAGTTTGTCTACTTATCGAAATCAGTTTTTGAAAGACATGTTTATCTTACCGGTATTGAAGTTGAATCGACTGATTTGACTTTGACCTCAAAAGTCAAAGCATTACTTATTTCTTGAATGTAAGTAGAAAATGTTACCAATAACACTTTTTTACATGTAACAGCGGGCAAAACGGCCACACTTGCAAAGTTACGAAAAATCCCTTGGTTAGAAGTAAGAGGGAATATAGAAGTCATTATTCAGATATTATTAAAAAAGTGGTGAATGATATGTCGGTTCCTGTAACGACAATGCATGTGACTCCCATGGGTTCATACCGTAGTGATGCACATGTTGGCGTTTGGAGCGATAATCCAACGGTTCCTGATTGTAGCCATTGGTGCTTACCTGGAGTCCCTGATGCCTGGAATGAAATACTGTTTTCATATTTATGAAATGGTAAGTTGACTCAAAAATTTTATGTGAGTTTCAAATGATTTATATCTTTGTAATCCAACATTTGCATCCGTTTCGTTGTTTTTTGCAGGCTTCGGATTATTTTGTTTTGTGAGTGCAAGCGGGATGGAGAAAACGGGTCCAGGTTGTTATCCGAAACAAATTCAATTAATTTGTTGTACAAGGGTTGTATAAATAATGAGTTGTTTTTTGGGTCAACTTACATGAATAAGATGTAATACAAGTTATTTGTAAAGGAGCAAAAGTTAGGGGATGTTCTTGTTGTTTCGGCCCTTGTTAAGAGGCTCATAGACCGTTGAAACCGACTTAACAGCTCAAACTGAATCAAACTGTTCGGTTGAGGTTTATATGGTTCAGTTCATGGTTTACAATTTGGAAAACCAGGTTTAATGATTCGGGTCATGGTTTGGAACTTGGAAACCTGCCGCGCAAACTGATTAAGTTTTTAATTTGAATATTTAAATTCTTGTTTCGGAAATATGCATGCATAAACCATGAACCACACAGGCCGCTTTGACCAGTCCGGCCATGGGCGATCCTTTATAGGGACGGGAGGGGGCGGCCGACCCCCCCCCCCTCCAGGAACCGGCCGCGCAAACTGATTAAGTTTTTAATTTGAATATTTAAATTCTTGTTTCTGAAATATGCATGCATAAACCATGAGCCACATAGGCCGCTTTGACCAGTCCGGCCATGGGCGATCCTTTATAGGGACGGGAGGGGGCGGCGGCCCCCCCCCCCCCCCCCCGAATTTTCGTTCAGAAGTTCCGATTATATAGTATTCGTATAGAAATTTTTTGGTATATAAGGTTTCGACCCCCGAAACGAGTGACTTCCGACCCCCTGTGACTTCCGACCCCCAGAAGTTTAAGGTCAAAATTCGCCACTGAGTCCGGCTGACCCAACCTAACCGCTAGCGGTTTGGTCCATAAGTTTCGTCAACGAGTGAACTGGACCGTCGTCTGCAGACCCACTCGACCCGCTCCACATGATGACCACTAAGGTTAAAAATACCATATTGTGTATTTATATTTCTTAGAACAAGTACAATGAGGAACATATAATTTAGTCAGTAAAACAATATGTAGTCATATTACAGCTTAAATTAATCTGCACAGCTTTACTTTATTTGCATCATTAATACAGAACTCAAGCTTAAGAAGATGCAGGCTGTGAATGAATGTCATTCTTTCCAACCCTCTCATTCTTCCTGCACTCTTGTTGTTCATCAGCATGCAAATCATCATCAACTGTAATGGAAACCGCTTTCGTGCCATTTGCGGCTTGCACAATATTCTCTCTCACTTTTACATGCTCATCAAAACGAACCACATCTTGTTTCTGAGCTGTCTTGCTGCGTTCCGCCTTCTTAACGATGAACCACAAAGCACATAAAGCGAACACAAGGAAGAAAACGCAGCCAAACGAGACAAAAACGACGAATATGGTAGTCATTGTTGATGTTTCTTGATTTATTTGATGGATTTGATTTAACTTTGTGTGATTTTGAGATGGTTTTGATTTGCAAAAAAAAGTTTGAAGGATGATTATTTGTAGTATAGAGGGATAGTACATGTCTTCCAAGTTTCAACAAACTTGACTTTCATATTAAGCAAGTTTGATTGTATTGTAAAACACTTCTCAAAATTTAGAGAGACTTTTTTTAGACCTCAACATATGGATTATTACTGTATTAGTGAACAAATAAAAGATTTTCTAGTTGAGCCACGTGGTTCAGTTGGTTTTTTAATCAGAATATGTTTTCTGATTTTCTAACTGATAATCTTTGTTGATGTAAGTTCGTTGGTCTTGTCATGTTATTGAGAAGTTTTGAGTCTTTCTAATCGTTTGATTTCCGTTTCTTTGTGGCCATTTATTGGATATAAAGATAAATGTTTTGTAACTATTATACTACTGGTTTATATAAAAATAAGTTGGTCACATGTAATAGTGAATTTTCAAAATGGATTTTTTTTTTCAATATCCAAGTTTCTTAAGGGATAGTTACTAGAAATTGAAATCATTAACTTGATTAAATGATATACTTGTTGTTTAACAGTCATGATAGTTTATATTTTGTACAATGTGAAAGAGTTAATTTTTCTGGAGAGAGTTGGTATGTAATTCCCTTTCTCCTTTTTGATGCATTTTGGATTGAATGGGGGGGGGGGGGGGGGGGGGGGGGGGTTGTGTGTTCAACTCAATAAGTTCTTACAAATGTTTTGTGAGTTTTGTGAGGTATGTTGATGTAATTCAAATGGGCTTAGTCAAGATGTAGATGGACTGATGATGGGTAGCTGATTGCTTGGCTAAAGTTGGAGCATAGGAGCTTAGTGGGCCACATGAGCATCATATTCGTATTGGGTTAGTAGTTCTATGGCTTTATTCATGGGCTTATCCGCCCATTGCAACCACGTCATCATTTGAGTCATATTATAAAATCTCTCATGCTTCCAGATGCCTAAGTTTTTAGTTGGCTATCTCTATTCTCTCATACAAAATCATATTTGGGAAGATATTCATAAAAAAAACCTCACACTCACATTCTCTCTCACATAGCGATTAGGGTTCTTATCTTGTTCGACTGATAAGTTTTATCGGTCAACGATCTCTCTCTCTTGTTTTCGATTCTCTACCACATCTTCTCAGGCTCCTGGTCTTTGTATCTCATCTAGGTTCAGAAATTATTATTAGAAATAGATTGTTTGTTGTTCTGGTAATCTCTTGGTTGATCTAGAGTGTGAGATGTTGTTTAGATCTTGATTCTTTGTGTCCGATTGTTTAGGTGTGTTAGGGTTTTTGTTTGTATTTTAAGAGTCTATGTATGTTTTTCGGGTTAAACGTCTTGATTTGGGATAATAAATCGTTTCTTGAAGTTTTGATATCCTGTTTTTGACACCAACTAGATTAAAAAGCAAACCGATTATCCTAGCAATATCGAACATGTTCCTTGAATGATATCTAGCCCGAAAGCTCTGATACCACTTGTGAGTCCCTTTCCTTGAGATCTTCACACAAACAATCAAACTAAACACGAACACTAGATGCGGAATGTCTAGTACTCGCAGATATCACACAGAACACAAGATTACTTTAATGTTTAATCTTATTGAACGAATCACATAATCATACAATAAGACCTAACCGAACTTGTGATCTACCTAGCCTAATCAAGAGTATGAATCGTGTATAATGAACTCAGCTCCCACTCCCTCTCCCTCTTTCAAAAAAGATCAAGCAACACAAGGAAACCTCTAACCCTAAAACCCCATGCATCATGTTATACATGCATCAACGTGGGCTTTTATCTAGGCTTCATTGGGCTTTTACAATACTAGCTTATTACATATCCACAAAACTAACTAAGACAAGTTCTTCTAATGACACAGACAATAAATAATCTTCTGTCAATAATCTCGAGTGTTTGTTTAACCGTTTGAGTATCTGTCACAAACTTACACCAACACCTATGTAAATAATAACAAATAATATGGGAAGAGTTTATATTGGTTTTATTATATTAACAAGTAGCGCAAGAATATGCAGATTTATAAAAATTAGTATTCCTTAAACTAATGAAGGTGTTAAAACTTCCAAGGATAAAATAAAATTCAAATTACATGATTGCATATGGGCTGACCTCTATTTTAATCGTTGTGGGCTGGAGTGCAGGACCTACCGTGGGCACATGCCCACCCTTCTATAATGATACATCCGCCCTAATTATCATCATCATCATTGTCATGACATATCATTGGATACCAATTTGGATGTTTTTTCCTAAATCCATATCGCAGCTTTAGAGTGTCTTGAGGAAGTGAGAAAGTTGTACAGAGACTTCACTCGAGCAAAGAGTGTTGATACTTTACAAAAAAAAAATAATCTAAAAAACAGCTTATTCCTTTTATGGTACACACATTTTGTCACTTTATATTAGACTTGTCTATCCCATAAAGCTCCCGTGAAATAAACTAGTTTAAGAATTAACCAGATATTATTTATGGGATACCTATGGTTCTGATGTCCCGAAATGTAACGCCTTTGGTCCTTAGAAAAGTTTTTTTTTTTTTTTGAACGGCCAACTAAACCGCGCAGACCCCAGTGGACAAAGGCATCGGTCATCTCGCGGCGGGCAAGCCCGCGGCGGATCGGCCCCCCGAACCCGGCTAGCTGCACCGAACCTGGGAAACCCGACCAATACCCGCCCGAAGGCACGACGGCATTGAATCGGTAAAACCAGCTGGGATCAAGAATCGAACCCCGTGCCTTACGGCCCGAAGGGGTCTTCCGTCACTTCCCGTACCCCCAAATGAAGCCTGTGGGGATCGAACCCCCGTCTCCAAGGAAACAGAGGGCCGCCCAAACCACTAGGCTACAAATGAGGCTCTTAACCATTCAGCGCTGAATGATTCAGCATTCAGCGCGTTTGTTTCAGCTTCTGAATGGAATGGTTAAGTCTGAATCATTAAGATTTGAGATGTTGCTGAACCATTAAGCATTGAACTATTAAACACTGAACTAGGCTGAACCTTAATGAGGCTCCCATACCAACGTGGGACAAGAAAACTAACCATTAAGAGGTCCAACTTAATGATTCAGCACTTAACCATTCAGACCTCTTAACCATTCAAACCTCTTAATGATTCAGCACTTAATCAACCAAACAGCCCCTAATTCTTTCTACAATTTTGTAACATTTTGTGACCTCATAATTGTTAAAAAAACATCAGCTGAAAATGATGTTTAAATATCTTTAGTGGTGCTTACAATACACACAAGCTACAACTCTCTACATTGACTTCAAGACAAGTTTCTTGTAACTTCAATAACACATGATAACTCTATTCTCTACTATAAATATCAATCTACTAAATTTCTATTTTCACATCAAACCATCACAAAATCCCACAACATTTTTTAATCCACATCTTACAAAAAAATAATCCAATAATGGCCATCATATTTATTGTTTTCGTTTCGTTTGGGTGTGTTTTTGTTTTTGGACTCGCGACGATTGCTTTGTGTTACCTGATCAAGAAAATGGAAATGCAGCAAGGCGACTGAAAAAAATAAAATGGTACATGTCGACGACCATTTGCAGGTGCACGAGAATATCGTGCAGGCTCCAAATGGTGCGAAAACTGTGGCCATCACCATTGATGATGATTTGCATGTTCATGATGAAGAGGATTACGTCAAGAATGAGAAACTTGGGAAAGCTTCAACTTCTCAAGTTTGAGATAAAGTTGAATCATGCATGTAATTATTGTATTTATATTTCTAATACTTGATTTATCACAACAATAATCAAATAAATAAGATAATATAAGATACTAGCTTGGCATCGTCATAATGTATTATGCATCATTTATTATACATGTAGTCATGTACTAGCTAGTAACATAATTACATATTTTACCGAATATTTTAAAGAATCATACATGTCATAATAATATTTTGGACCCTTGCCACTACTAAAAAACTGGGCATTTGCGACTGTCAAGTGGCATTGCTAAGGGCCATATTGCCAGCGGTTTAGCGACTAGATACTCATTCTTTATGTTTGCAACCGATTTGTAATCACCATGTTTTGCCACTGATTCTGTCCTGTTTTAAGTCTGCTTTGTGACAACTTTAATTTTGGTTTTGCTTTATTATTTTTCCCATTTTGCATCCGAGATGAGACGGTCATAAAATTAGGAACTGATTTTCAACCCAATTTATTCCGATAGCTAGTTTTGCGACCATTTCGACTTGGTTGCAACACAGTGGCTAATTTTTCAACCGCTTCTTCAAATGTATTTAGGGGGTAAACCTAACTCGTTTAACTTACAAGAGCTCGAATTTGGACTTTGTTTCTAACGCTTGAGCTTGGCTCATGAGTTGTTTTTCAAGCTCGAGTCATTGACTTGTTTATAATTTATTTAATAACTTATATTAATTATAATTATAATTATTTTTACATTAAATTTACATATAACACTATGTATATTATTTAGTTACTTTTATCTTACTTTCATATATAACAATAATTATAATACAATTATAATTTTAATAAATTAATTAATAAAATTTATTTAGATATTAGGCTTGTTCATGATCAAGAGTTGGCTCGAATGCGATTAGTGAACTTTGGCTTGGGCTCAAGCTTGAGCAATTAAAACTCAGCTTATTTCAAGTCGATATTGAGTAGCTCGTGAGTAGCTTGGCTCATTTACACCCAAAATGTATTTTCTGTCGTTGATAGCCCGCACTATGTAGCATAGGGAAGCCATTTAGGTGGTCATACCCGTCTCGGGTACTCACTGGGGATGGAAACATCATGGGGGTGTTTTCTAAACGTTTCCAGACTTGAGGGGACATTTCCTAAACGTTTTCAAATTTTAGGGGACGTTTCCTAAACGTTTCCCGAACATTTCCATTTAATTTTTAGGGTTTTAACCATTTCAATTTCCATAAATATTGGCCATTAAAAAAACCATACATATTCGGCTTTGAGAATCATCATCAGTTCATCTTCATCACTTCATCATCGATCACTAATTCACCATCATCTCTATTCTCTAATCTCTCAAGTCTCATCATCTATATCGATTATGGCTTCTCAAGAAACACAAGATCATCAACAACATCAGTAGAAGAACCTCCATTGTGGGACTATGTGACTAAAAACGAAAAGCAAGGTGCAATAGGAGTTTACACTTTACATCAATATATATATCTATTTTGGAATTTGCTTAATATATTTTATTTTTTTAAATTTTTTTTATCATTGTACCTTTGTTGTACAAGTATCTTGGATTTTTAAGTTTTGTCGTTCCCCGTTCCATATCTTCTCTGTACCCATTCCAGTGATACATAGATTGTAGTAGCGACCACCATTACCATTCATAAAGGGTGACATACCGATAACATATAGGATGATTCTTCAAACAAAGTAAACATTCAACTTTTCAAACTACCATGAAACCTTACAATATAAGATGATCTCTTCTGCATTGATGGCTAATTAATCCTTTTGATTTTGGACAAAACATAGAAGAAACACCCATATTATACATATGCCGTAACCGTTAGTTCTACGAACATGTTCTTCGATCATCCCCCACCCTCATTAAAAATACTAGCCCGACTTCTCCAACCACCTTGAGTTATTTAATCTGTTGATTTCGGTTGTTGGTAGTTATTAACCCAGTTGTTATGGAGGGTACGGGTAGCCCCAGGTGGTACTGGTGTTGTGGGGTTATACCAGCCCACACCAGTACCATATTGGGGGGCTGGGTAGTTTGGGTATCCTGGTGACTGTTGGTACACCGGGATACCTTGTTGATTATTCGTATATGTCATTGCCGAAGGATTAGGACTTCCTGTGGCATCTCGAGCCGGACAAACTTTCTCTCTGAATTGGTGTGAAAATGTAAACGTACCGATTGATGTTTCCTCTCATGGATTGCACCTGTGTTATACCATATTAAAGCTTAAAAAAATTAACTAATAGGTTATAGCAACATTTGGGTTAGCATTTGAACTAAATTCTAAATTTTGTTTTCAAATCAAATTCGAGTTGAGTTTGAGATTTTGAACCAATTTGACCCGAATATTTGAATCCAAATTCGATTTTTTAAAATTCAAATCGGTTAGCATAAAATTTGGGTTATAAATTTCGATCCGAATATTCGAACATCAGTTTACTTTTTTTTTTTCCAAAAAATACCTGTATTTATAATAGATAAAAGATTGGATACAAAAACTCTTAACATACATCATCATCATCATCATCATCATCATCATCGATACTCAGCTAATCTCACCTATATCAAAGCTAAGGTAGGGTCTGAGAGGGTAAGATGTAGATAGCCTTACCTCTACCCCTAGAATAGAGAGGCTGCTTCAGTGAGACCCCCGGCTCGATGTGTTTGGTATCAAGCCTTGGACATAAGACACAAAACACTTAGCAATCGGGACAAACCCGATCGGTGCATGTACCCTTTGTCTTTTGGCTATCAACACCACCACATGATGCATGATTAATCATCCGTCGTTTTTAACGTAATTTCATGAAATTAGTAAAATAACGTTAAAACTAGTGCAACTTTACTTTTGCCCCCCAAGGGTCATACATATATACATTATATGCGCACACCGTAAGTGGGACGTAGAAAAAAAAAGTAAAAAGGGTTGCGTATTGTGGGGCGTAGAAAAAAACTCTTTAACATACGAAAGTAAAAAGGGTTGCGTATTGTAACTTGCGTAATTTATGTGATTTTTATGTTTCATGCGTAATTCCCAAAACTTATGCATGCGTGATAAAAATGAAAGAAAAAAATTTAACATGTAACATTAGGAATGCTTTATTAGAATATAGAAAGATTATTACTTTATTCCTCATATTTTATTTTTTTTTTCAAATCAACTCGAATTTGTATATAAATAGAATTTTTAAATTCTAACAAGTTTTCGAATTTGAGCATTTTCA